>VXBJ01003716.1:0-24361 GCA_013400055.1 Nycticryphes semicollaris
TGGCATTATTTTTATGCAATAAGCAACTTAAATGTCCTTTTTCCGTGTTTCTTAGATTTTAGATTATACTTTTGACTTTACTCAAAAGCCTATAAACCTACTCATATTTTTCCAACTACTAAGCTTACAGGTACCACTTATAAATTTGACACGTACATTTAGTAATTTTCTAGGTAACACTTATGAAAACTATTAATCAGCCAGTGGCACATACATATATGTTGTTGTAAACATAACTTCGATACTGTTATGTGTATTCCCTATCTTTAATATGTGCTTCAGAGATGAAATAGCAAGAGTACAATACACTTAGAACAAATACAAAGCAGGTTACATTCCATTTTCCAGGTCCATTTCTTTTGCACTTGCTGAGGCCATGTATCTACTTTGTTATTGCTATTATTATTATTATTATTATTCATTATGGTTTTATGACTCTCACCCCACCCTAAATAATTTACCAGGGCTGCTTAGCTTCTTCTGTGGGGCCTTGCTTTTCCAGACAACAGAATTTCCCACAAAAGACAGGGGAAGTAAATATTACAATATTTTAATGTTCTACATCCTATACTATACTACACTATACTCTCCAAATCCTGAGCCTTCTGTAAATACCATAATGCAGTTTCAACAAATGGCTAATCAGCACCTATAGATTTTCTACAGTCTAGCTGCAATAGCTAATTAATGCTCTGGCTTGGGCATTTGCTTTTTACGGACTTCAAAATCTTTTGAAACACATCAAGCCATCAAATAAAGATTCTGTTCAGCAGAAATTTCATTGCACCACACTGCAAGCAGAGTCCTAAAACTGCAAACTCACCTTTTAAAAACCATTGAAAATCTCCAAACACATGGCTTTAATCTTCTAAAGATCTAGAAAGACTGTACCAAGAAAACCTCCTTTTTATAGTTCCATATTTCTGTGAGATGAGCTTAAAGTGTTAGCTGAGATAATTATCAGAGAGATTATGCAGATCTTATTTTCAAAAGGTTTTGTTTGGTCTCTTGTTACATAATTGCTCAGTGTTTGTACGGAGCTCAGAAAACAAAAAGCATCAGAGAAATACCAAGAATTCTTTACTTATGAGAAAAATAATTCTCCCAAATGATATTAACATTTTCAGCAGTCTTTACTATATTGTGAAGATTTTTGTGGACCGGAGAGCTGCTCAGTGATCTAACCTTGGCAGCACATGAAATGAGAAATGTGCCTTACCACCACAGGTTTTAGACTATTTTGGAAGAGCTGCAGGGAACAGTGGGAAGCAGAGAAAAAGTGCAATACAATATCTCATGATTTACTTCACTTCTAGCTTTGCTGGTGACAAAGGTCACCACATTCAGGAGATAAAATCAGGACTTGTTCTAACCAGTGCCATAAAGAACACAATCACTTTATGGTATCACTAAATGCTTTGAAAATTGGCTAATACCACTTCAAACATTTCCTAGCCTCTGCAACGTTATAAGCAAAACTCAAGTCAGACTACCTGAATTTGAATATACATTTTAACTTTGAACAAAATTTTAGCCAAGACTTTTCAAACACAACCAAAACTATCTTAAAGAATAAAGATGAGCCCCTGAACTCAATATAATATTGTCATCAGGCACACTTATGTACATACTGCACTTAGTCTCGCAAACATTTTAAAAGCTATAGCAAACACACAATTTCAATGCTCATTTTCAATAATTCCACTTTCATTTCATAACTATTTACAGGTAGTCTGGATTTTTTAGTATGTCAAGAAAGCTTACAGCAAGCATGCTATACAAATATCATACTAGCTATTCAACTACTTTTTGCTTCAACACAACAAAATCAAATTCTACTTACAGCCAACCATCATCATGGCCACTGAAAAAATCTTCTCTCCATCGGTGGTTGGTGCTATGTTTCCAAATCCTATCGTTGTAAGGCTTGTCATGGTAAAATAGAGAGAGGATATGTACAAGGAGTCTTTGCTGGGTCCTCCTTCCCACTGCCCTGAGCCAGTGGTGTTGTATCGATATGGTGTCCCAATACTCAGTGCCAACTGGTAGAGCCAGCTATCTGTTTTGATTGTATTAGTGACTTCATCTATAACTTCATAGTCCCCAATGCTGTACCATATGCAGGCTAGCCAGTGGGCCACCAGTCCAAATACACAGACCAACAGCACCAGTACAGCAGCACCATATTCCAGATAATGGTCCAACTTCCTGGCAACTCGACCAAGTCGTAGAAGACGCACCACTTTCAAGGAACTGAAGAGGCTACTGATCCCCTAGAAGAGAATAAAAATCATCATTTCATCTGAAAGACACAGGAATTGATGTACAGATTTCTATCTGCTTTAAATCTTTCTGTACAACTTTTTTTCATGCCCTAGATGACAGAATACAAGATCAAACTCTGTTTCTTCCCTCCAGTGCTTTCATCCTCATCAGGGTAAATCAAGTTTGGCACTCAAGTTATCCCCATCTGGTGTATAAGTTACTTCATTCAAGCTAAGTCTTTCCAAGTGACGGAATAGTTCTGTAGAATACAAAGTGAGAAATGGCCTGTTTATTACACAAAGGAGTGATTTGATACTTTGCCAGTTTGAAGTAAACAGGAGACTCTTACTTTGACCTTAAGGAGGTCAAATATGGCAGAAGAGCACTCATAGGTGGAACTACACCATCCAAGTGGAGTCTTCTTGAGCTTCTCAGAGAACAGTATTCTATTAAATCCAAGCAGAAGATAGCTATGCTGGCTAAAATGGGGGTCTACCTATTTCATCAACCCTCAGCATTAACCGCCCAAGAGAAATGTCAGAACGTTTATTGTAATGGATAACCACAGAGGAATCTTGCCTATTCTTCTCATCCACCAGTGTAACTTCCTCTAGTCCAACAGTCTCCATCTCATATTATCCTTTACTGCATCTAATATAACTCTGGATATTTTGTTATTTATAAGAACACTCACTCATGAACATGAACATCTGTGGGCATATCACTTTTATGAGTGAAGGTAATACAGATCACATGGCATTGGCAAGAAAGCCGCATGCCTTTGCATGCTGGGTTAATTTCCTTTCCAATCAACAGACATTACAGATATTTTCCTAAAGCAAGTATTTGTGCGGTGCTTTTTTCCACGCAGGGTCAATGAAGTTCAAATAAATGGAAGTACAAATATTTGGGGAACAGAAGCATAGGGACCATCAAAAGTTAATAGAAACATCTGAGAGAGAACAAGAAATGCGTATGTCCTCCTCAATGGACAAATGGTTTGCATGTATTTTAATTGAGCTTATAGATGCAGAAAGAGAATAAAAATGTTTCTGAACTATCACAATCCCATGATATACCTAACTCATGCATTAAATTAAGTAGTGGCTCAAAACAGAAGGTTTGTAAAGGAACATTTCTAATATAAAACATTCAGAAGCAGAAGATATTTAAATTAAAATAGAAATTAAGACATAGAAAGCAATAAGGCAAACTTTCCCTGTTACTGTGCCAAGATTAAATTGCCCTTTTCTATGTATCATTATCAAATCAGTCTAGTCAAAACACTGGCTAATTATATTATCAAACACTAAAAGATTGGAGTTTCTCAAGTTTTCCATACCAGAAAAACATTTATCTCTTTTGCACCTCTGTTTCTATTCAGAACTAATGTTTGAAAGGTAACATACATCTGATATTTCTAGATGTAATCTGTTTGACAAAGTTTTTGTATGCTTTTCAAATCCTGTTGGGATTTGTTTCAGATCCCAAAATCCTTAATAAATTTAAGTTCTATATTTTCATTCAGGTTCCCATGATTACTAATACTGTTGGGGGAAGTGGAATTTTCCCATTTTGATTTTCGCATTTTGCATTGAAACAGGACACAGATCTAATTTATCGTTCTTATTTCCATCTAAATGTATATGTAACTTATTTGCTTTGGGTTGTATGTCTGTGAGGCAGTCTTAAAACCCAGCTTGTCCAACAAACTGGGAAGTCCTTTACAGTGTTAATTACACATTGGACTGGGTGTGGTCAATGGACTACTGAAAGATGGTCACATCCCACAAACTACAGAGCAGTTTTAAAGTGTATTTCATTAAATTAATCTGCAATGTGTTTCAGTGAATGTTTCAGTGAATTAACCCGGATTATGAAACGTACAGCTTGATGTGAAATCAGAGGATCAGGTCCTATTGCATTGGTCAAGGAGGTACATGTATTTCCATTTTACTTTAAGAGTCACTGTTCATTACCAAGATTAAGGCTATTGAAGGTGCTAGAGACCTGGAATCTAAACTTGGGGGTCCCCTTTTTGTACCCAGTAGTTTAAGTTCACTCCTGGGGCAAGGCTTGCACCCGACTTTCCACTGCACAAACCCAAACCAAAAATCAGGTGAGTTTACAATCCGACAGTCCACCCTCCATTCTTATTACATCTCCTCTCTAAATTATGTGGACGGTTTAGGAGTTGTATAACTAATATAAAAGTTTAGAATATATTTCAAAGTCTGGGAGAATGTTTGTGCTGTAATTATTATTTTTTCCCTAAGCATAGATGACAATCACATCTCTTATGTATAAACCAAACAGAAATGTTTCATTTTAGCTGACAGTGAAATGCATTCTTTCCAAAGAGTAATTAATTTAAGTAAATTTCACTGTAAATCTTAAAGCCAGTTCAGTCTCAACCACTACTTTAAGGGCAAAAAATCAGAGATATGTTTATTGAGCATTCACATTTCATCTCTGATACTGCAAAATATAAAGACAATATTGGAAGCTTTAAAAACTTATTCCATAAAACACTACCTAGGAAAGAGCAATTAAGTACATAGTAAAAGAACATGTGATGCATCACACTGCTTAAGTACTGGGTTGGGTCAAGCTGGTACCTTTATACTTAAAAATCACCTGACAATAAATGCACAACTGTTAATAGACAAAGCTTTGCCTAGGATTCCGCAATGATCTCTTTGGTGGAAATTATGTGAAAGACTAACTGCCTTGAATTAAGTTTGGGCTATTCATAAATTTAGTGCTCTAAACTCAACTGAATGCTGGATGCCTTTAATTTAATTTTTGTTTTATGTTTTGTTTTGTTGGGTTTTTTTGGTTTTTTTTTGGGGGGGGAGAGGGTGGATTAATGGGGGTTTTGTATTGTTTTAGGCTCCATAATGAGTATTTTGAAAACCCTTCAACTACAGGATAAGCATCTGCTGTAACTGAAGTAACCTCAGCACTCATGGAACAGAGGCGATTATAAACCTTTAACAGAGCAGGTGATCCTGTCTGGCACTAGCATCATGTAAGAAAGGCACATTTTTAATACTGAAGATCCAACCTTCCGGAGATGCATTTGTCACTCTGTTGCTGTATTTAGTCAGGTGGACCAATTGGCTGTGATATCCACTGGTCTGTGTTCTCTGACTCAGAATAACTCATTATCTTATGAACCATATAATTCTGCCCCTTGAGATTTTGTCTAACTTATTTGATCACGTCTTAATCAGATGGGGACGTTCAGTTTGCTCATCTTCAATCATCTCAGCTCTAGAAATCTTTTAACTGACAAACCACCTACTCCAGAATTGCATATATATTTTGGAACCAAAATCCTTTCTGATACACATCATTGACTTCACTGTTACAAGTGTAAGTCACAGGAGATTTTCCCAGTGATTTCTAAGGCCATTAGACCAGGAGACTACACACGAAATAGTTCTGAACCTGTCCTTTTTGTACCACAATTTCTATAGTCAAACCACTACAAAGGATGTAGACAATGTCAAATTTACCCAGAAAGACATTTTTGAGGAATGGATTACCTGTGGAATTAAATTAGCCATTCATGATTAAACAAAGCCCAAATTTTTTGAGGTAAGTGTCTTGCAAAGTCTGCATTCGCAAATTATGTTGATATACTAAGAAAGGAAATTCAGTTTGGTAGTGGAGGCCCAAACAGCACTCTGTCCGAAATGCAGAGTAACCACTCCCTCCTGTTAAAATTACCTGAATCCTATAATTTCAGATTTTAGATGTTACCACATTGTCAAACTTCAGTCTTCCAGGATGAAAGAAGTGTCTAAGGTATGTAGTTGCTAAGCTTTTATGACCATAAGGACGAGAAAGATGTTTACTACAATTGCAATATACACCATGGGAACAGACCTCTGCACCTTGAGCAAGAACATGGAGCTAGGCACTCTTGCACTAAATGAATCCCTGATAAACCACGTGATAGAAAAGATGAAGCTATCAAAGTCATACTATAGAGGGTTCAACAGCCAAACATGCAAGAGGATAAAGGGAACACTGACACCAAAGGAAAATGGATGTTAACAAGTACATGAAATCATTCAAGTTAGTACGAGTGTCCTCCTAAACCAGGAAACGGAGTGGAGGCTGTTCTACACTAAAGGAGCAGCAGAGCTGCATCTTTGTAAACAAAATCAAAGATTTAATCAGCTGGTTACTTGCTAATCTAATAAAGTCTTTTCTGCTGTAGGAAATTATTGCATAATTTTTTAATAAAGTAAAATAGAAACAAAACCAACAATTATTTTCTACCATCTAAATATACTAAATCCTTCTTAAACCTCAAAACTAAATCCTAGTATGCTGAAATGGTAAATTTGTGCTTCATTTTTTCTTTTTTTTTTTCTCTTAGGGAACAATGTGTTTTTAACTCTTGGCACTTTCTCAATTAGATTTCACCCTATGATTTTTTTATTTATTTGTTGTTCACTGTAGGCACATACACGACCACAACAAAAAAATGAAGTATACATTTTAAATGTGTTCTCAAATTGAAATCCTCACAGCTCCAAAAAATAGGGATTGCTACTGCATTATTTAATAAGAAACAGAGAAAAAAGAAAAAAGAGAAAAAAGAAAAAGAAGAAATAGAGAGAAAAAGAAAAAAGAAAAAAGAAAAAAGAAAAAAGAAAAAAGAAAAAAGAAAAAAGAAAAAAGAAAAAAGAAAAAAGAAAAAAGAANTTCCAACAGGTCCATGTCCTTTCTATGTTGAGGACTCCAAAGCTGGGCACAGTACTCCAGGTGGGGTCTCACAAGAGCAGAGTAGAGGGGTAGAATCACCTCCCACAACCTGCTGGTCACGCTTTTTTTGCTGCAGCCCAGGATGCAGTTGGCTTTCCAGGCTGCCAGTGCATGGCTGCTGGCTCATGTTGAGCTGGAGAGCCAGGCAGGAGTTTCACAGTGTCTACGTTTCTATGTCTCATAGTGTCCCAATCAGTATAAAACACTATGTTTCAGGGCGTCCGTTCTGACACTTACATATATATGAAAAGTCTTCTGTATTGCTTTGGTTTAGTCAGAATTTATTTCAGTGCAAGTAATGTTTCTCAGCTAGAAAAGATGCCATACATTTTTCTGATTTTTGGACTATCATCATCCTACCAATTTTCTTAAATAAGGTATGCGTCCCACTAAGGATTCCACTTTCCTCTCTCTTAGCTCATCTTTCTCCAGCCTATTTTACCTTGCTTTCCTACCCTTTCAATACCACTTAGCCACTATATTCCTCATCCACCACATCAATTTAGATCACTATATGGTGTCAAGGTATCTCCCTCTCTTTACATTATCTTACTTTTCCCCCTCCTTGTCATACATCCGAATCTCCCTGAGCAGACGGTAACAGCTTGGATCTACAACTCCAGTCACGGAAACCTACACCTCTAATTCTGCCTCAAATCATCTTAATCCTCCCCAATTATCAATTTCTGTGTCATAATCCTTTTCATCATATCCTTCTACTGAGGCTCTACATCGAGTCAACAACGTAACTTTGATTTACAATCTGTTTGCCTCGAGTAGGAATTTCGCAAAACTTGGCCTAGTGCAGTCCATGATGGAAATGTCACTGTTCCTACTCCAGCCACAACTGCATTTGAAGAACTCTGACCCACAGTAAGAAAACTCACATTTCCTTTTCTCAAATTCCGTTTTTTAATCTTTCTATTTATCTCCTTAATACTAGCACTCAAGTGCATAAGGCACTTTCTACAATGACTCACAGCCTCTGCATGAGAACCTTCAAGCACCTGTATCACATATAGTTGTCTACATCTACATCAGAGGGACACAAACCTAAACTTCATGGCTGCAGTCTTTACATGAGGGACCTGCCGACATGGAGGAGAAGAAACTGCCTGCAATGGGTGCCCCTCTCCCCTCACCCAGCTCCTTAACAACTAACCAAAGTGCATTTGATGCTTTATGTAGAAAAGGAGGGATGGAGGTGGGACACATAACAGAAATTTAGAAATTAATTTTCACTCAGCTTTTAGGGCTATTCACTCTGATTTTGGTCCATTCTTGGCCACCATATGAAGAACTCAAATAGCACCAGGACTTGCCCCCAAGTTCTTAACCGCTAAGCTCTGTTTTTCTATTAACTTTTTCTGAAATACCACAATCACCAACTTTAATGCTAAAGACAAATTCCCTTATCCAACACGCAGAGCCAAGATAAAGAGCTAAAACCTACAAAAAAACAAGAGCTAAATTAAGTCTTCTCTGTCCTATTTGCCTTAAGGAGGGACCACTCACCTAATGAGAAGCACTTCCCTATTCAATCAGAGTATTTCTTCCAAATTGAGCTTATCGCTTTACTTATTCTTTACTTATAAACAGTGTTTGAGCACACTGCTGCTAGTGATCCAAAAAGTTAAATGCTAAAAAATAAGTACCAGTTAAAATAGATGTTAAAAGCTAAATGAAGATAAAGAGCATTAATAACTATGACCAACTAGAACACACTACCAGCTCAAAAAATTTAGCTGTCACAAATTAATACATATCAAACAAAAAAAAATATCTCCCCTGGAAAACAGAGAAAAGGGAAAACGTAGATCATGGAGGAATCACGGAATTGTTAGAGTTGGAAGAGACCTCTAGAGATCATCTAGGCCAACTCCCCTGCTAAAGCAGGATTGCCCAGAGCACATCACTCAGGACTGCATCCAGGTGGGTCTTAAAGGTCTCCAGGGAAAGGGATTCCACAACCACCCTGGGCAGCCTGTTCCAGTGCTCTGCCACCCTCACCATAAAGAAGTTTTTACTCATATTTGAATGGAACCTCCTATGTTCCAGCTTGTACCCGTTGCCCCTCATCCTATTGCTGGAAACCACTGAAGAGTCTGGCTCCATCCTCCTTCAACTCACCCTTCAGATAATTATAAGCATTAATAAGGTCTCCCCTCAGCCTTCTCTTCTCAAGGCTAAAGAGTCCCAGCTCTCTCAGCCTTTCCTCATAAGAGAGGAGGCTCCAATCCCTTAATCATCTTTGTTGCCCTACGCTGGACTCTCTCCCATAGTTCCCGGTCTGTCTTAAACTGGGGAGCACAGAACTGGATGCAGTGTTCCAACTGTGGCTTCACCAGTGCTGAATAGAGGGGGAGAATGACCTCCCTTGACCTCCTGGCCACACTCTTCACTATGCAGCCCAGGATTCCATTGGCCCTCTTGGCAACAAGGGCACATTGCTGGGTCATGGAAAGTTTGCTGTCCCCCTGGACTCCCAGGTCCTTCTCCTCTCCTCAGAAGTGTTTTCCAGGAGATTCACCCCTAACCTATATTGGTTCTTCCTCCCCAGGTGCAGGACCCTACACTTGCCCTTGTTGAACCTCATTAGGTTCTTCTCTGCACAACTCTACAGCCTGTCCACGTCCCTCTGGATGGCAGCACAGCCCTCTGGAGTGTCAGCCAGCCCTCCCAGTTTGGTATCATCAGCAAATTTGCTGAGGATACAGCAGGTACAGGAAAGAGTGACTGTTTACCCACCTGTTTTCAAAATCACTTGAATTCTTTTCAGGCACTACGGAAAACTGGATTTGGATAAGTTGGAAATCAGGTACATAAGCAGTTATACTCTAACATCTGCTGGAGGTTCCAGGGCCATAACACACCATTTCATGAGAAAGAAATGTTACTATTGCTTCACTTATTAAAAAATTAGTTGATATTTCATTTGTTTGGAGTAAACGATAGCAGATCTAGGATCACTGAAGCTCATGATACCTTGCTATTGTTATTACATTTTGGTCAACGTTTGCCACTTGAAGTGTGTCCCAATTATAACACACTGTGCAACTGATTCTCTTCACTGTCACAAATATTGTAGATGGTTTACTTCCCATCTATATGTTAGAGAAAGAGGTTAAGCTCATCATTTAAATCTATACTGTTTGTGCACAGAAATTTTCTATTCATTCTACATATTAAAGCACAAAAATCTGGAGATAATGCTACATTTTTAAAAAAATCAGATTCTTCTTACTCTGAAATTGGTTATCTTAAAAAGTTGTATTATATTTGCAATCTTGATAATACCACCTCCTCACACAGCCTGACAGTGCAACCTGCTTTGACACGAGCAGCCCTCATAAGATCTTGAAGTTAAGCTGCAAGTATTATCACTGCTGTCATATTTGCTATAAATAAAATGGAACAATATTGAAAAATGGTACTCAGCACAGAGACAAGGATAGAATTTTAAAGTTCTATGAAATCTGTACCAAAGTCTGCATTAGAAAGTAAGAGTGTATATTTTATAGAGTGAGGATATACGACTGCAGAATTTGAGAATTTATTTATAAAACCACCAAACCACATTCAACATTTTCTAAGAAAAAACTGTTAAAATTATAAAAGCTGAACAGAGGGTATTTCATGTTTGTGGCCCTAGAGATAAAAGGCTCTAATGAAAAAATAAAACAAGTCCTAATGCCATTACAGTTGCATTTTAATAGTGTATTTTCTCTACACTGACTTGTGCATGCATTAGTTGTTATACTTATTGCTTGTTTTCTCTATTATCTTAGGCTGCAAGCTCAATGTTGTAAATGTTAATACATTTAGCAGTTAAAAAGTTTTAATTTAGTGTCCATTGAAGACATTTACGTTGTCTTTCCTCAAACAGTTCCTAAAATTCCAGCAGTAGCTCAGTTTAAAAAAATGGAGATTAATCTCCCTCTCAATCAGACATTTAAAAAGACATCACAAAAAGAAAGAAAATTACAGCATGGTTCAAAAAGTAATCCAAGAACAGGATTTTAAAAATGCTCATTCAGAGGCATTCTCTACTTTCGGATAAGTCAGTGGCGTATTTGCCACCGGCTTCAGCCAGAGCAAATAGCAAGTTCTGATTATTTATATCAGGCCATATTAGTCTGCCCTGCAATGGATTAGGACTATTTAAAGCAATCACTGGGCCTGAGCTGGAAAGGGAAGCTGAGGCAGGAGGACATGCCAACTGGTACAGCCCATTTTTTCATGGACTTGCAACAATGCTTTTGGATGACAAGCAAGTGATTCTAAAACTCACATCCATTAACGTGCACATGTGGTACTGAAATCATAGAACACCTCTTCTCTAACATGGGAATGCCACATAGGTGAAGCCCAGCAGCTTAATGCCTTCCCTCCATATTTGCAAGAGCTTCTGTTGCCTTTTATTGCTGCCAGATGCCTGGGAGCATGCTTCAAAATTAATTCCTAATTAAAATAGTCCTTTTGAGGTGGACTACAATCACTTACCTCATCTACATTCTCAAAGGCATTGATGATGTCATACGGTAAACAGGACAGAAGATCAATCACAAACCACGTTTTCAGGTAGTTCATCCGTATGAGTTTGGGATCAGATATAACCTCTCCACCAGGGCCAACAAAGGTTGTATGAAAGTTCAAAACAATATCAACCAGAAAAATAACATCCACGACACTGTCCAGCACAAGCCAGGCAATGTTGTTTTGTTTTGTCTTGAAGGAGACATTATATGGAACCATAATTGCTGTGTAGAAGGTTAGAATTAAGATGACCCAGTCCCAAGTGGTCTTAAAAGCACAATAGTGTAGTATAATGTGTGGTGGAGTCTTTGGAGCTTCTTGTTTGTACTGAGGAAGAATATCAGATCCCAGCTGGAGAACCTGTGAAAGACAGAAAAGCAAAAGTTACAGTTTTCAATTAATATGATCCAATAAGGGATCTTACGGATTTCTGTAGGAGCAGCACAAATATGGGACTGCGTTCATGGGACACTGCAAATCAACCCACAGTTTCTAAATTATCTGATTTATTAAGAATGTGTGGAGGCAGCTATCACTCGATGAATGGGAACAAGAGAGAACATAATATTCTTGCTAAAAGAGAGGTCTTTACAGATTGACTGAGGTGAAACCATGCCAATAGCAATGGCAGGGAAGCTCCATAAACAGATTGTAGGTACTGCCACAACAGTTTATGCTGTGCAGTATGAACATGAGTATTCATTTATATTTGGAAGCGTTACAAGACTAATCCGTCGTGCCTGACCTCTTTTTTAAACCACTGTTGAGCCAGAACAATACCCCATCAAAGGTAAACCTTGCTTACTGACCTCCTAAAATGAAGCATTGTGTGCACAATTTCTCTTCTAACTCCTGGCTTCCTTCTCACTTTCTTCAAAAAGTTGTTGCTTTCACAAGCTTAACATCACTAGTGGTTTCTCTTTTATTTTTTGTAATTACTTTTCTTTTATGCATATGACTATAATCTTCTGCATGTGCACTTTTATAAAACGTGAAACTGGAAGCATTGCAAAGGAACCGAGCCAAATTCACTTAAGACATTCCTCCCAGCTAATCTAATTACCTCTTATCTCGCTCCAACACAAGAAACAAAAGCACAAAGGAACGCACAACATGACAGTACATTGTACTGACAACTGAAAGATTCATGTGTATTTTGGAACTAATAACACCTTTTACATTTGGGAATGTCAAGTCTGTATGGAACAAAATAAATAATTCCAGCAACTCTAAAACTCATTTCAGCCCTACACCTGTCCCATAGTGGAGCTGATGCACCTTATTTGCAGGGACAGTTGGATTACAAATAGCAGTCCTGTATGTGTAAAAGTGATAAAAGAGAGGATGCTTCCTCCATGAAGAGCAAATGGCTGTAAATAAAAACCAAACAAGAATATGAACTCAAGTACTACAGATATGGATTCCCCATTAATTTTTTGTAATCTTATTTTTAAGATGGGAAAGCTGTAACTGAGATCAGACAGTAAAAGTCTGGCTATACTGAAAATCTGTTCTTCAGAAATCACCAAGGGACAACCACAGCAGTCTCTCTCACTCCGTGTTGGCAGATGTGGCTTCCCAACATGTCTAATCTGCCCCACTGTCAGGCTGTAACCTGATGGGATGCAAACCCACTTCTGCTTACCTGTTCCCACTCTCCCTAAGGTCAGATTTAGCAATCATGACCTGTAAGGAAAGTCAGTTAAACTCGTAAGATGAATAACTAACCAATCGATATATTAGTTAGCCATTTGTCTTCTACAGACCCATCTGAGTTGCATAAATTCATCCTGTGACCAGAAAATCACTAGACCCCACTAAACAGGCAGCAGTGAGAGTGCAGCAGAGACCATAGCTGGAGACCATAGCTGCCACAGCCTCATATCACACCAGCTCTGGCAAACACAAAGCCATGTGTTGACCTGCTAAACAGCAACACACAACCAAGCAATGTGGTCCCAATGGCACACATCAAAGACCCTCACAGATGCCAAACCCCTGATGACACCAATAAAAATATGTCCTTTCCCCTGTGACCAGGACAAGACTCACTATCAACACTCCTATAACCACCCAATGGACAAGGTTCATCTGGCCACTGTGGCATACTAAACTCACTGGTGGAACCCTGGGTCCTTCCCTGGAATAAAAGCAATAATCAATACAGTCTTTTTTTTCACAGCTGCCTTTGTGCAAATCCATGAAACTTATTCAATACCAAAATTGTTCCCTGCTTTTAACACCCTATTTTGGCTTTGACTGATAATCTGGTCGTTACCTCCAGCTATCTCTTTGGACTCACCTGTGGTAATCATTTTAATGTCATGATAAATCAAACTGGGACTTCTTTCCTTGGTTTCTCTAGACCTATTTGTTCCCTGCCTTGTTCACTGGGGCAGGAGCTGAAAATAGCCTCCCTATAGTTGAAATAATAAACTACTTAGAGCTCAAACCAAATGCAGTAAACATATGTTTGATAGTTCTGTATGCCTCTGGTGGTGTACTGCTTAGGGGCTCCCATGATACTGTAAAAGCATAATTATTATTCTTAACAGAATATCATGCTGTGTTTGACACAGTGAGTGGGTGGCAAGTGGCTGTGGAGACCACTGAAATATAATGATTATTTCTTTCATGCTGCATGATTTTTTTATTTTAAACCACTATAGAACACACAATATCTTGTTAGTCAGCTGCACTCATCACAGGCTCTCTGAATTATTCTTTTATACAACTAATGAAAAAGGCTGATAACTCTTAAGCCTGATAAAGGTGGGCAGAATGTTCTGTAAGGGATAAGCTGTGATGATAACGTTTCTCCTCAGACACAGAATATGGAAAATGGAACCTGTATAGCAATGGTGTACCTCCACTCAGTCTGCATTCCTCACAGCACTTGGCCTACAAAGTACTTTGCAGCTCTAAATGACTTCTAAGAGAGGAGATTGCATACTCTCCAAGCAACCTATTCTTGAAAACAACCTTCTCCCACCTATTCCTGAGTATAACCTTCTCCCTGATGTGAGCTTTTCCTGCTGCCTGATCTAAATCTCCCTTGCTGTGACTTACATCATTTATTTTTCTCTAGCTATAGCGGTCCTGGTGAACAATTTCCTTTCTTATTCTATGCAACTGCTTTAGACTTCTCTGAATATTGTTACCATATCTTCTCCAATCTTCCCTTCTCTAGGCCAATAATGGATATATCTGGATTTACAGAACAATGAAATGTCATTTATTAGAAAAGCAAGATGTAAGAGTAATTTAACTCATCAGTCTTCCAAGCTATTTGTACAGGATAATTCAAGGGAAAACATCACTCTGCCAACGCTGGAAAACGGTGGGTTTCCATTCTGATTTAATTTAGGTAGAGTTTTTATTATCTAATTCCCCCAAAACCAGAAAGGGAAGAAAAAAAAACAAGAATCAAACCCACATTTTAAGGCTGTTACCATTTCTTAGCATTTAACCCAGGACAACGATTTTAGCACAAGACTGTTAGGGCTGTCATTTTCAGTAGCCCATATATTTTGACCCATGTATTTTTCATTACCAATGGACATGAAGATGAAAGCAGTACCTCTGTTTCATCAGTTAACCTGAAGGCACCAACTTGTTGCACCATCTGCACTGTTAAGGAGATGTTTGCAACCTGCCAAAGAGTTCATTTCATCAGTTCTGAAGAAAAAAAATGATGAGAAAAATACTGCAGGAATGACTTTGCAAGAAAGTCAAGATTAAGGTATATACGTACTCAATGTTCCTGTACAACCCCAGGGATACTTCCAAAGAGGTTTCTCAAACACTCCCATTTCCCCAGGAGAGTAAGTGACTATCCACAGGGCTCAAGAAGATCAAGTCTGGTTCCATGTCTCTGTGAGAGAGCATGCAGAGGAGCACCCTGTGCCCTCCAAGTTAAGCAACAACCAGCAAACTGAGAAATGCATGCACAGAAATAGGGCCATGTAAGTAAAAGAGATCTATGGAGACTGTGAGAGTGAAAGAACGTGACCTGTTCCCAGAAACATGGGCTTGATACATGGTGCTGCTTTAGGATGTGCAGAGGGGAGATTGAAAAAATCTGAGTTGGGAAATGTTTTCCTCTAAGAATATTAATTATGAATGTAAATTAGGGTTTTCTTTCCCCCATCTCTTCCTGCCTTACAAAGGAAGCAGGCTGATGTCTGTCCCACTTACCTCAGCTAACCGGGAGTGTTTGTGCACCACTTCGGCCTTGTTCATGGGTGTTAGCTGCTGCAGGACGCTCCGGCTGTTTGTCAGGGCCCGCGTTAACCGAGCAAACTTTGTCCAGCCTGTGGGAACGAGAGAAACTGTGTCAGGAGTACTCAGACTTCATTCACCGCTAGTGCATCTCCTGTGTGTTCTCTGATACTAGGTCTCAGACTTGAATAGTTTCTCTAAAATGCTGCACAGAACAGTTTCAGGCACCAGGCTTAAAGACCTTGCAAAAGAGGAAAAATACCACTGCTTCAATGCAACCACATGTGAATCTGAGTAAAATGAAAATGCTCTGGCTTGTTCTTTCTTCTGCCTTTTGCAGACACTGCGTCAGATGGATCACATTGTGCTTTCAGCCTTCTGGTGAGTTACTCTGCTGCTGAAGTCTAATTCTAAGCCACTGAAGTTAATGCAAAGGCTTCCCAAGTCTCCAAATCCCGCTGAAGTAAAATCCAGCCACAGAAAGGCTCCTGTTGATTCAGAGCTGCTGGAGCAGCCCCAGAAGTCTGATCCTTAGGTCTTTACTGTTTCTTGCCCCAGCTAGACTTCAGGGACAAAACTAAAACTTAAAATACATAAATAAATTAATATCAGCAAAATTCATCACTGCATCAATAGCAATGCTTCGGACTAATATAAAATAATCATTAAGACTTTACAGACAGGTTAATTTTAAATGGCATTAAGAAACACACATAGCTGCTAAATTAATATAAACCGCTGCCTTAATGGCAGTTTAAGAACCACACACAAGGTCTGTGGACTTTTTTGTGCAGCGTTCAGAAAGGCGCAATCTGAGTTTGTACTGACAGCAGCACCGACCCAGGAATGTGTCATCAACACACTCCTGCTGGAAAAACACCCATACATGACAGTGGGCACAGACATGTCAACACACAAGGCAGACCAGCTATAGCAAAAAAATCACATAGTGTTTAAACATTGTAGCACCTTGGTGTTAAGCAGGAAAAATGAAAATTCAGATAACTGCAAGGAAGGCAATGCCTCCCCAAAAGCACTGAAGGAGATGCTCCAGATTCGGTTTAGCCAAGTACAACCTGATATTATACTACACGTGTGTGTATAAAATAACAATTTATGAACAGAAAACAGATTCAGGAGAATGTTTTACTTATTTAAATTGAATGCTGAGTACGTGACAATCAGGGGAAATGTCACATCTGAGAAAGGAAACACAACATATTAGCTAGGTTTATTTTTAAATGCCTGTTGTCTGGTAGGAGTCAGAGACTTGGAAATTTAAGGGAAGCCCTGGGGTAGATAAAACAAAGGGTAAAGAACAGACAAGATGATAAAATTCCAATGAAAAAAATAATACCCAGTTTGGCTTTGCAATTTACCACATATATTATCACATTCACACAAATGTAAAGACATTGTTCATCTCATAGTAATCAAAATAGATCTAAATATCATGATATACCGCCAGCACAGCACAAACCATTTATGTCTTGCTATTTATATATGGCCTCAAAGCACATTAAAATTGCAGTGCAAAGAGGTAAAAAATAGAAGTATTTTCTTAACTTTTCAAATCTAAACCTTAAACGTGAACTTTTGATATGCCTCATGCTTCTCAAGCTTACAGGGGTATTAAGAACATATACTTTCTATTTTAAACAAGGTCAAAAGAGACCATAGTGAACCAAGTACGAACTACTAATTTCTAGAAAAAATTCTTTTGGTTTTCTTTTTCCTAATTGTATATAAAATTGTGGCAGGAAGACAGTTTTAAAAAAGATGTCTGAACTGCCTTTTATCTTTCCCACCCAGTGATTTCAAAGAGAAAACAAGCATGGCAAGAACATCATGACGGCTCTGCCTGACATTTCTTGTGATTGCTGGAGGCCATGGTGAATTCAGACAGCTTTTGGCACACTGCAGCCATGCAGCAGAAACCAGAGAAAGAGAGCAGTTCTCCTCTGGGAAGTGGTCATCCATCTCCAGAGCCTGGCCATGTATATACACACACATCACACACACTCACTGTCTTCTTGCCCTGGAAAGACACTTCGCTGTGGTCTGTGGACATGGATTTGGAGCAATCTTTTGTTTGTCACCCTGCCCCACAAAGCTAGCAAGAGCATGATGAAAAGGTGCTCAGCAAAGCCAAAAGCACCATAGCCAAACTTGGATTCAGCCCCAAATACCCTCATTTGTCACATCTCAGCTTTGTCAGATACTCTCTGACAGCAGGCTCATCAATAAGAAGTCGAAAGTTCTTCACCTGGGGGGGAACAACCTCATGCACCAATTTATTCTGGAGACCTCCCATATGGAAAGTGGCTTGGCAGAAAAGGACCTGGGGGTCCTGATGTACAAAGGAGAACATGAGCCAGCATCTTGACCATGCTGCAAAGAAGGCAAACAGTACCCTTGGCTATATTGCCAGCAGGTCAGGGGAGGTCCTCCCACCCTACTCAGCACTGGTGAGGCCAGTTCTGGGCTCCCCAGTACAAGGAAGACATGGACATACTGAAGAGGTTCCGACAAAGGGCCACAAAGATGATTAAGGGATTAAAGAATCTCTGCTTCAAGGAAAGACTGAGAGATGGAACTTTTTGGCCTGGAGAAGAGAAGGCTTGTGGGGGTGAATCTTATTATGTATATAGACATGTGAAGGGAGGATGAAAAGAGGACAGAGCCAGGCTCTTTCCAGTAGCACCCAGTGACAGGATCAGGTGCAGTAGGCACAGAATGAAACACATGAGGTTCTGTCTAAGCATCAGGAAACACCTTTTTACTGTGATTGGTGACCAAGCACTGGCACAGGTTGCCTAGAAAGGTTGTGGAGTTTTCCTCCTAGGAGATATTCAAAAGCTATATGGACATGGTCCTCAGCCACTAGCTATAGGGGTTCCCTGCTTCACCAGGTAGGTTTCTTTCCGGTATTTAATCTAAATCTCCCTTCTTACAATTTAAAGCTGACACCCCTTGTCTTGCCTCTACACTTCCTGACAAAGAGTCCCTCTCCAGCTCTCCTGTAGGCTCCCTTCAGATACTGGAAGGCTGCTCTAAAGTCTCCCCAGAGCCTTCTCTTCTCCAAGTCGAATAACCCCAGCTCTCAGTCTGTCTTCATATGAGAAGTGCTCCAATCCTCTGATCATCTTCATAGCCCTCCACTGGACCCATTCCAACAGGTCCATGTCCTTTCTATGTTGAGGACTCCACCCAGTACTCCAGGTGGAGTCTCACGAGTGCAGAGTAGAGGGGTAGAATCACCTCCCACTGCCTGCTGGTCACGCTTCTTATGGCTTCACGTAGCAATCGTTTCCCATGAGGCTTCACAGGTTGAGAGGTCCCACTCACCAAAATATGGGTTTGCTTTTATGAAAGCAAAACTGGTAAGAAATCCCTTTTTTTATCGTCTTAGGGAAGAAAAACATCTCTTCTACATTTACCACAAGGAGCTGGAGGAGTGTGACACACACCAAATAACAGCAATCCTTTGGCTGTAAAAATAAAATAAAAAAATAAAAGGAAGAACTATGACCTTTTGAAATATTCCTATTCCACCTTTGATGAGATCAGCAATGTCACATGAAAGAAAGAAGCCACACATTTTTAGCATTCAGAGTTACCATTCTGCTCATCTTGTCTGACCTCTTCTTTTCATGGAGCAAACGATTTCACCATGTCCTTTCTCCAGCAAGACTAAAGCTCTGCTTTGTGCTAGAGCAGACCTTTTGCAAAGAATCTTCCAATCTCATATTAGAGACCACATACTTTCACATTTTCAGCCCTGTAAAGCCCATGATTCTGGATGTTGGAAGTACAGAATACGCTAACATGACTATTTTCTAATTCAGCACAAATTCCAGCATTATTCCACCTGCTCCAATGTATCCATCTGCAATAGTGTGAAACCAACTTCTTCTGTTTCCTATTTACAACCTGACAGAATTAAAAACATAGCAACAGCAAGATGCTGGGGTATGAGTGGGAAGGTGAAAATGTATACAGACTGCCCCATGTCTGAAATAATCTATACAGGGTACAATTCTCTGTTTCTTGACCTTGTTGTAGACTAGATAAGTTCAGAATTATATTTAAAACCAATGTGTATATTTAAATAGATCAGGCAAAATTTTCATAGCTGCCTATTGTTGTCGATGTTTCTTCAAATGGTTCTGTCCTTTCTTTTCCACTATAGACACGAGACTTGAAAAGAATGATAATTTTATCCCATGCATTAGTGACCGACTGTTCTCATAGATATTTTCAGGCTGGAAGGAGTACGGAGCAGCCCAAATAGCAGAGGCAAGAGGGAAAAAAAACCACTCATGAGAAAAAAACACTTCTGATGCTCTCTTCATCTCAGCTGGACTGCATCTTTTACAGCACCACTTGAAAAATAATACCTTGAACTTGCACCACTGCACTCAAATTCTTTGAAACAAAGACAACTTCATCAGATCACACAACAGATGAGGCCAGCAGCTGCTTCTCCCTACAAGTTAAACTGGGTATTTCAGAGGAAGATGTTAACTACCTCAAATGAAAAATTCTGTAATAACATACACATAAAATGATTGCTTACCCTGGTTCTCTTTAATTACTTTCTGAATCATAGATAAAACCAGAAAAATTTGTACCCCTGGTATGGATTTGATGGGTGGACTGTTCAGTGAATAAGGACAACTGGCTAGATGGTTGCAGCCAGAGGATGGTACTCAATGGCTTGAGGTCCAGATGGAGAGTGACAAGTGGTGCCCCTCAAGGGTCCATGCTGGGACTGGTATTGTTTAACATTTTTATCAACAATATATACAGAGGGATTGAGTAAACCATCAGCAAGTTTGCAGATGACACCAAGCTGTGTGGTGTTGTCGATACACCAGAGGGACAGGATGTCATCCAGAGGGACCTGAACAGGCCAGAGAGGTGGGCCCAGGTGAACCTCATGAGGCTCAACAAGAGCAAGTGCAGGGTTCTGCACCTGGGATGGGACAATCTTCACTATCAATACAGACTAGGGGATGAGGTGTTAGAAAGCAGCCCTGAGNTGGGATTGTTCAGCCTGGAGAAGAGGAGGCTCCGGGGAGACCTAATAGCAGCCTTCCAGTACCTGATGGAGGCCTACAGGAAGGCTGGGGAGAGTCTGTTTACAAAGGCCTGCAGTGACAGGACGAGAAGCAATGGCTTCTAAGCTGGAGAAGAGCAGATTTAGACTGGATATTTGGAATAAGTTCTTTAATATGAGGGTGGTGGAAGACTGGAACAGGTTGCCCAGAGAGGTGGTTGAGGCCCCTTCCCTGGAGATATTCAAGGTGAGGCTTGACAAAGCCCTGGGTAACGTGGCTTAGTTGGGAGTGTCCCTGCTGACTGTGGGGAGGTCAGACTAGATGACCCCAGAGGTCCCTTCTGGCCAGGACCATTCCATGATTCTATGAAAACATCAAGTGCATACTCAGTCAGTTTGCAGATGATGACATCAAGTTTGGCAGGGTGTTGATCTGTTTGAGGGTAGAAGGAATATACAGAGGGTTATAAAATATTAGAAAAGGGTGCCCAGGGAAGTGGTTGAGTCACCATCCCTGGAGGCATTCAAAGACATGTAGATGTGGTGCTTAGGTACATGATTTAGTGGTAACTTGGCAGTGCTAAGTTAACAGTTGGGCTTGATGATCTTGAAAGTATTTTCCAATCTAAATGATTCTACAATTCTAAGGGTCTGTTCTTAAACAGAAGCCTAGCAAAATATTTCCCCATTCCTATCCATTACTCAAGCCAAAATTTTTATATTCACAAGATATTGAAGACGCAGGTTTAATAACTCCATACAGTTATGAAAACAGGACATGAAGGCAGCAAGCTTGCTGACAGACATGAACTAAACTAGTCTCTGTCTTGGCTCAGCCCTAATGCTGAGCGTGCAACTTCTTACTCCTCCATGTGTTTTAGTTACAATGAAATATTTACATCTACAAAACATTCTCCACCATCTGTGAACCGCATTCCTGCATTGCCATAGGGAGCTCTCTCCCTGCCCTTCTGGTCACCAACCTCCTTCCCATTAATACTGACCACAGATCAATTCAGTACACAAACACTCTCATCCACCTCGAATCCCTGCTTCTCTTCTCTGCTGTCTTCTCTGAGTATGGAGATATGTCATCCAGGTTGAAGATGCTATTGCAGTGTGCAGCATAAAAAAGGATGAGATCAAAATCTTTCCAAAGAAAGCACAGGAAAGGAGGCTTCTCCAAGAAGCAGCGATGGGTCAGAATAACTGTTTCCTAATGGCTATCTGGAGACAAAATCTTTAAATCGCTCTGATTCCTCTTAAAGTCACAAGCGGGCAGAGGAGTGGTTGGACTCCACTCAAACCTGTGAGCACCCTGAAGGCGCTCCCACATGCCCCAAGAAGCAACTCCTGGTGCCCATCACACACAGATGCTCCTGCCGAGGGGCTGGGTCAGACCTGGGTTAGTCCCTCTGCTGGGGAGAAGTCCTTGTGCAGGCAGAAGCTAATGAGCAAAGAAGACTTGGGCTCTTTGGCTCCGCTAGTGCTTAAGCCACCTTCCCTGTACAAACCTCAGGACTCAATAGGTCTACCCATTGCCTTCAAAGATAACACCATGCATTTTCAAATATAAGTATCCAAGAGTGAGAAAACCCTTCAAATTTTCCCCATAATTTAATTAGTATTTGAAAATTTGCAATCTCTTTGACTGGATTTTTGTACAGGTCTAAGTACAGATTTCACCACCTAACTAGCAGCCACACTGAAAAAAAATTATTAAAAACTCTACTTCATAAACTATATTATCTTATTGTAAAGCTAAATTCATACTTCAGACTTTATGAAGAGTTTAAAAATCTCAAAGAGAGATGTTAATGTTCTTTATAGCACACTTACTCTGAAAAATCTAGACATGACTAGTTGCCCCTAATAAAACATTACTATAGCTCTACTGGGTTGCAATTAACCTTTTTGTCAAGGTTTCTCTGGTCTTAAAAGGATTAGAAATAATGATGCCTTCTCAATCAGTGTAACAGGGAAATATCCAATATCTTATACTGCAGTGTAAGTGTAAAAAACAACTGAAGATGGTAATTACAGCAACGCTCACGTTGATTCCTGCCTGCAGGAGTATAAGGAAGACCTCCAGAGCATTGAAACATTGTTCTCCTCTCACTGTGAAGCACAAAACAGTTAATATACAGAATGGTTAAATAATATATATTTTATGACTTACCCACAAACACAAAGAGCTATCACCACACAGTTAGGCAGTATGGAATTCAATTGATAACATGGATCATCCTTTTGCATCAATAGTTAGAATCTACAATTCTCAACTATTTCTAGACATTCCGACAGTAAAATCATTACAATGGCTGGCTGTTTGCTCTTTATTGCAGGTAAAGTACAGCTAAAAGAGCTCACATTCTTTTCAAATAACTTATTCGTTCTGATTTTGCTCAATCATGCCCATGATGCAGCAAAACTGTTTACAGACTGAGAAGAACCACAGAGGCTATTTGCATATAATTCAAAATGATAGGACGAATTTCCCACACTGAAATTCTGTGAGTTCCACTGTCCAATAAGGCACTGCATTCTTGGGATAATTTTTATATCTGACCTCTGTCCTTGCTCTGGGTTGTATTCCCAGTTACCATCCACCCACTGCAACTACTGGGGAGCTCAAAATGGATGAAGAATCAATGGATAATCTTGGGCATATCACTTTACTTCTCTGGGCTTCAGTTTCTTCTCCTTGAAATGAAAATCATGCTAATGACCTATTTTGCACGCTATTTTGAGATCTATTGATGAAAAGCACTACCATTTGGTATACAATGCATTTTTAATTTAATTCTAACAGAGCCATACATTTAAAGTGCACAACTTAAATTTCTTTTTTCTGCAACTAAAGCTAATCTGATACACACAGAGGGCCACCAAGGACCTTACTTCCCATAGCTATATAAACAGAAGCACAAATTTGGGGAAGAAAAAAACCCAACACCCAAACATCAACAAAAAAAGACTAAAAAAAAAAAAGTAGTGTAAATGTCAGTCAACTGGCTTTTAGGACTTAGATAGCTAAATGGTCCCATTCAATGCTCAAGGAAAAAAAACTTCATCAACCGAAGGCTAACTGTTGAAAGAAAGGCAACTGCTAGAAATGAAAAAAAAAACAATATAAAATCAAGCATAGACAGATGGGAAGAAAAGGAGCAAGTAAGTATGTGAATGAGAAATTACAGCTTATGATAAAGACATGGAAAGCTAAAGACATATGGGAAAAATCCTTCTCTGGCTAAATTTTTTAAAGTATAAATTAAGCTTTTAAAGATCACAGAATCACAGAATCACAGAATCTTAGTGGTTGGAAGGGACCTTTGAGATCATCGAGTCCAACCACATGAAAAAAACAAAAAAAAAAAACCAAAAACAAAACAAAAAAAAACCCCACACAAAAACAAACAAACAAAAAAGCCACCCACCAACTAAACCCCACACCCACAACCCCACGCACAACACCCCACCACAAACCAATAATCT
>VXBJ01003717.1:10800-30219 GCA_013400055.1 Nycticryphes semicollaris
CCCCAGCTGGGTCTCCTGGCTGCTGGTGCCAGAAGAGCCCTTCGTGTTCATCCCACCTGGGATGTATCCCACGGGCTGTATCTGCTGTGGCACCACAGCCATGTCTTCTTCTCATGGCTCCTTGCCGCAGCAAGAGGCTGCCGGGTTCAGGTTTCCCAGGCACCCACAATCCCCCCCACCCCCGGGGGCAGAGAGACCAGTGGAGCCCAGGGACAACTGATGGATCCAGGACTGCAACAAGTTCATCCCTTAGGAGCTTCAAAGGTGCCCAGCCGGAGTCAGGAATGTCACATGGAAACGCTTGGGCACTGCGACTTCGTAAGGGAAATGAAAACCATTATTTTTTAGCCATTTAGAGCAGGCAAAGGACTCAACCCTCAGACCTACTTTGCTTCCAAAAGTTATTCAAGCCCTATGGAGCCACATATATTTGCTTATTAACTATGTGACTGTATTAGCAAAGCCTCCTTCCTCTCTCTCAAGCTAAAATGTGGTATGTAAAATGGCAGTGCCTTTTATAGCCCTGTGCCCGCAAAGGCTCAGCTGCAGAAGTCATTTCCTATTTACATTTTAAAAAAAAGAAAAAAAAAAAGGCAGGGTTCAGCAAAGATTGCCCCGACTCCAGCCCCAGCAAGGTGCTGTCTGCAGGTGTGGATGGTGATTCACCTCCCGCCGGCTCCAGCCAGCACCCTCCTGCCCACAGGTTATCTGCATCCCCCGGCTCCCGGTGCTTCCCCGGGCCCAGGCAATTCCAAGCACACCCAAATAAAGTCCCAAATCAATCCTGTCTGGCCTCACCCTCTTTCTCAGCAGAGGGTTTGGATCCTTTCCATCTCTCCTTTTCTCTTCCTCCCAGAGGAAGTCCTCCTTAAGAGCAACTCCCTTTGAAAACCTCAGCCAGAAGATCAGCCATCGCCTTCCCCGCTCTCCTAATCTCCTCTGATTAGAGCAACAACCCTCCAAGTCTCTCCTAGGACCCAGAAGGGTTTTCTTTCCTCTTCCCCCACAAACAGCATCCCCTTCCAGGGACCAGCCCTGTGACCAGCTCCTGCCCTGGTTAACCCTTCCCCAGCCACAACACTGCCCCTGCTCTCGCCCACCCAGCCCAGACCTCGGCAGCACCCATGGAAAATCCATTTGGGGGATTTTGGTTCCCACCAAAAACTCCACGGAGGCAGCAGGGAAGCAGGAATGACACACGGAAATAAAACATCCCGTGGCATAAACAGCTGGCCAGAGCCTGGCAGCTTTGGCTACTCTTTAAAAACTTCTCGGAAATACAAAAACATGCTGATTTTTGCTAGTCACCCCTCGGGAACACTGGTGTTGTTCCCAGCCAGCAGTGAGGAGATGTCAGGATGCCCAGAGCATGACATGAGGCTCAACGCCTCCGGCAACCCCAGCTCCAGTACCTAAAGGGGGCCTGCAGGAAAGGTGGGGAGGGACATTTTAGCAGGGAGTGGTAAAGACAAGGAGTGATAAAGACAAGGTTTGACCCTGAAAGAGGGGAGATGGAGCTGAGATGTGAGGAAGAACTTGTTTGCTGTGAGGGTGGTGAAAGCCTGGCCCAGGTTGCCCAGAGAAGCTGTGGCTGCCCCATCCCTGGAGGGCTTCAAGACCAGGTTGGAGGGGGCTTGGAGCAACCTGGGTTGGTGGGAGGTGTCCCTGCCCAGGGGAGCTGGAAGGAGATGATCTTACAGTTCCCTTCCAACTCCAACCTACCCACAAGCCTATGAAATCATGGTGCTGGGCCAGGAAGTCTACTGCTGTGGCTTTGCCACCATCCAGACCTCAGCCCTCTCAGTGCTAATGCACAGCAAAAGGCACTTCCTGAAGACAAATTAAATTGAAAAAGAAAAAAAAAAAAAGTGGATTTTATCACTAACCAAACCCAGGACTCATTTCTGATGATCTTCACAGATAGGTACAGGGGAAATACAAAGCAGGTGACCTCAGGAACAACCCACCTTCGCCGAGTTCGCTTCATTAATCATTTGGGCTGCATCTCAGCATCGCCAAAATTAGAGAGGTTTGAGGTTTGCTTTTCAATCTGAGCAGCCGTGTCACATTGTGACTAGATACTGTGCTGAAATTCAGCTGCCGGAATTACGGAGGTGGAAGACCTTTATTTAGCCCGATCTTCCATCGTGAAACCTCCTCCAGATTTCCAGCAAAACCCCTCTCGGAGCGTGTCAGGGTGTTGAGTAACAGGGCCAGTCCCGCTGGCTGCCGTGACCTCCTCCGCGCTGCTTATCCCTGTGGATTTTTGGATACCAAACTATTTTCATCAGAAAGTAACTTCCTCAGAAAGTTAGTGGGAAATGTTTACTTTTCGTTTTCTTTCTTTTTTTTTTAAATACAAATACACTCTACATCTGTTTGCAAAGAAAACTCTGAGACCTCCTTTAAGCATAAACCAGTTTTGAAGCACACTCTGCGCTTGCTTCGGCGGTGCTCCTGCCTTTCCTACGGCCAGCCCTGGCTGTCTTTTTATTCATCACTTAGCAACGTTTACGAGCTTGAGTTTGTGCGGTGCCGGGGTCACCACACCCACCACCAAATCACACATCCCCACAGCCAACTTTCCAGAAAAAAAAAAAAATAAAAAAAAAAAGAAATTACAAAAAAAATTCTACTCTTGGCATTTCATTCCCACTACTCCAACGTTACCGACGTGGGGTGGAAATTCCCTGGCAGGAGCTTCTGTTTCCATTAGGCCTGTTCTTAAGAAAAGTGGTGAAGAAAGTTGCCACAGCAACCATAGTGGTGCCACCTGGGCTGGCAGGACACAGCCACATCGCCCACGGGACACTCACCATCCACCATCCTTTGCCACCACGGTCCCATCTTGCTTCTTTAGAGGCCTGGAGCATCTCTCTGCTGAGGAAAGGCTGAGGGACTTGGGGCTTTTTAGTCTGGAGAAGAGAAGGCTGAGGGGGGATCTGATCAACACCTAGAAATACTTCAAGGGGGGGTGTCAGGAGGATGGGGCCAGGCTTTTTCCAGTGGTGCCCAGTGACAGGACAAGAGGCAAGAGGCACAAACTGGAACAGAAGAAGTTCCATCTAAACATGAGGAGGAATTTCTTCACTCTGAGGGTGTCAGAGCCCTGGCAGAGGCTGCCCAGAGAGGTGGTGGAGTCTCCTTCTCTGGAGACATTCCTGTGGGACCTGCTCTGGGTGACGTGACCCTGTTCTGGCAGGGGGTTGGAGGAGATGATCTCCAAAAGTCCCTTCCAACCCCAGAGCATTCTGTGATTCTTTCCACCAGCAAGAGACGGAAAGCCCCCAGATCCTGCTTCTGGCCATGTACTGAGGACAGCTGAGGAGGAGGAGGGTGACTCAGGGCTGGGGACACTTCCAGGTTGGCCTGACCACGCAGGGGGGAACCATGTCCTATGGGGGAAGTGAGATGGGGAAGCGGAGGAAGCTGGCACAGAAGGAGGTCAGCAAGGGGTCAGGGGGGGGCACTTCTGAGCTGGCTTTTGGATCAAATTTAGAAACCAATGCTCATTCTGTGACGTGGGCAGGTCTATACGTGCATCTCTTTGGATGCCCCCTTCCTCCAGTGTTCAGATTATAAGGTTTATTCTTTACTTTTATTGCCAGTGCTACCACTCAATTGTCATACTTCATCTCTACAGACAGTTTCTGCATCAAATTCTGCCGTTGAAGCGCTCTGGGACATTTTAGTATACATTTAAAACTCTCTCTTTCTCTCAGTGCCATTAACATCACCTAGAAATAACGCAATCCCGTCGATCCTGGCACGACGCAGGATTCAATCTGTACCCGTCACTGGCCAAACACATTCCCATACTCCACCACGACACCTCACAGCAACTGCCCCAGCCCAAATGCAAGGCTGAGATTTCAGTTGTGAGGCTGATGACAGATCGATTTTTCGCCGCTCGGATAAAGGGAAGGACAGAAGCGAAACCACGGCTTGTGCCGAAAGCGCAGCTGCGTTAGGAGAACCCGGGCTACCCGCCGTGTAGCACAAACCCCGGGTTCTGCAGCCAGGATGGCAATGCCTCCTCAGTTAAACGTCAGATCAGGGCCCGCCGACACCCAGAGAACCCGTGGCAGCACAAATCCCGCGCTGTTCCCTGCCTCCCTCCCCCAAGGCAAAGAATTAGGAACAGCGAAAACGAAATCATGGGACCGAAATAATAAGAATTAAAAAAAATAAAAAGAGAAATCACAAGACGGGTGGTTTGGAGCCGGGCAGGGCAGGAGGGCTGCCTGCAGCCAGAGCACCGCTCCGGCTCTCACCTCCTTGGAACACCACGTGGGACCTCTCCCGCTGGGATTTCTCCTTCCTGTCTATCTTCTTCCAGCTTCTCCAGTTTGCCCCCAAAAAGAGGGCACAAAGGAGCAAATCTGATTTACTGAATTTTACCTTTTTATTTTTTCCCCCCTTTAAAGAAACATCTTTTTCTGTTTTTCCTCTCTCCATGAAATGTGAAAAACCTCTACATTTTGGGGGTGGAAGCTCCTCTGTATGTCTTCACCTGAAGAGGGGCTTTGACTCCCCACCTGCCTGATGTAAGCAGGGTAGTGAGCAAGCTGACTCGACTCCTATTTCCCAGGAGATGGTTCAGCCAGATTTAGGGGAAAAAAAAAAAAACCCCAAACAACTGAGCAGTTTCCTGTGCCAGGCCCTGTCACAGATGCCGGGGGAAAGGCAGGGATGGAGCTGGAGTGCTTGAAGAGGGCTCGGTGCCAAACCACGCAGCAGGAGAGGCGGTGATGGGCACACAGACACTGGGCTCCTCTGCCTGGGGACCCCCAGCCATGCAGGGTCTGCCCCTAAACACGTACTCCCTGGTCTGCACAGGGAAGACAGAAGCCTTGACCTTGCCTGTAGAAGTCCTACCTCACCCTGGTGACTACGTAGGACCTCAGGCAGCCTTTCTCCCACCCTGTAGCCCCACACATCAGAGGAGAAGCTTGGTCAGATGCGTTGTCCACTTCCCCACTGTGGCTGAATCAGGGAAAGCCCCAGAAGGGGAAAGGACGGGGTGAGACCTTGTGCCCAAACACGCCTTGCCAGGAGGGAGATGCTCCATGGCCTCTCCCACACAGTGTGACCCAAGTGGATGTCACACAGCAGCACAGGGGCCAGGGTGACATGACTCCCTGTGCATACCTACAGCAGTACAGATGGCAAGTGGTGGGATTTCTGCATTAGGAAAGATGCTCAGAAGAGAGGTATGATTTTCATTACCTCAAGCACCACACAAGTGCCCTCTTGCTCAGGATGCAGGTGGAGACTGGCCATTCTGACCCGCTCTGTCTTCCTCCCTCCATTACTCCGTTACCCCTATCTCGGACACATCAGTCCTAACAACCATTTTCAAAAGCTTCAGGCTAACACTAAATGCTCCCTGGCTTCATCATGGCAGAGTTCATCACTGGTAAATGATTTTGCTAAATCCATCAAGCATTTATGCACACAACAAGAAGAGCACAAGAACCCCAAACCACGCTGTGTTTGTGGCAGAAGGCAACCTGCACGTTCCCGGAGCTCCTCGGCGTTCGGAGGCGTCGGAGCTGTTAACTAGTATTGGCAATTCAAACTTTGCAATCACCCAGATCGTCTGACTCCTGGTCTTGTGCCTTGATCACAAGACGATCTCTCCCTCTGCAAGAGCACGGAGAGCGAGGGATGAAACATCACTTCTGTTGCCCAACACCTCCCCCACGGACATGTTCCACTTAGACCTTGGTATACATGGAGGAGAGCCAAGAAACCAATGTAATAACGAAAGCAATTCCAGGGCAGCCTCTTCTATAGACTCTGATCAGAAGCTTTGAGCTCTCAAGGCTTGTGGTTTTTTTTTTCCTCCACTCCCATCTTGGTAATCCCTGATTTTTACAGCACAGAGGTAGGAGTGAGGTGAATCTCAAGCAGGCAGGCCTGCGCCACGAGCAGTACCCCACTTGGCCATGGGAAGTCTTGTTTCTTTGGGGAAAAAACCCCAAAGATAACACCCTGGAAACTACACACTACTTTCTGTATTCTTTCTTTTTCTTCTTACAAGGCCAGTGAGGCCAGGTTCTTGGAAAAAAAAACAACCAAAAAACCAAACCAGAGCAATGCCCCTAATTAATTTACACGGAAATTGGCTCCAGCCTCCAGTAAGGATTCAGTATCAGGATGGGTTTTACTCAATGGAACATCTTCATAAACTGAAAACCCCACAGCTGAGTCAGGATATCCCTTTTCCTGATCCTGACCCAAAGCCCACTCAGAGCCTTTCCACTGGCTGCAGCAAGATTCGGATCAGAGCAGCTACAGAGAGCTCTGACCCACTGCTCCTGCTAACTCCAGCAGACCAGGCAGCCATGGGTCCTTACGGGTAATTAGGCACTTAACACTGGTCAAACTAATGAGAGTTAGGTGCCTGCACAGCCTGAGGGCTGAGACCCCTCTCCCCACACCCCATGCTGGGCAATGGTCTACCTGGACCAGAGATGCTCGAGCTCTCCAGGTACCATAGACAGGATGTGCTCCTTGCTTGGTTTTAAATTTCTGAAATGCCCCAACACACAATAAGGATCTCTAAAGGCTGAAGCAAAGCCTTGCTTTGGTCATTGCTACTGATGCTCCAGGTCAAGGTGCTCACTTCACCTGCATTCACACGTTCCAGGGAGTCATTTCCTGTCCTGCAGAGCTGCTCCCACACAGCAGTAGTATTTCTCTAGCACCCTGGAGTTCACTCCACTCACTCTCTCTCCCATTAGTCAAGTGAATTTTTTTTTTCCCCTCCCCTGTAATCAATGATGACCCTCTGCAGAACTAGCTAATTTGAAAAAAAAAATAAAAATAAAAAATTGTTTTATTGATCACATTTTAACTGATCTAAACTGAACTGTCTTTCCTTAGGAGACAGACAACGTGGCTTCTCATTACCCTCCTCTCTCTCCCTTGGCTTGACCCGTTTCCTTTCTTTTTTCCTTTTTTTTTTTTTTCTCCCTTCTTGCCAATTGAATCAAATCCTGCAACTAACCTTTACGGGTTCCTCAGTCTTTATTTTGTTCCTATTAACCTTCTGTTTCTCTGGATAATTCTGCAGCCAAGAGTAGGTGTGACTCCCACGTTACAAGTCTAGCTGTGCTGTTGACTCATGTGCTGCGCTCCCAAAGCCAGCTCCTTTAATGGGAAAGGCTTATGCAACGTAGCGAGGTCTCCCAGAGCATATGCTCTTACTCGAGTTGTGAGATTTCTGCTTGTTCCCTCTGCTAAATGAGACTGAAAGCACTGGTGGGCCGCACAGAAGGTGCGCGCTATTGCATGAGCCCTTACTATGCCCTGAATAAGCACACGAATCCCCGGGCCCCCGCACAGCCCATATGAAAGGTGCTTTGGGCAGATTCCCCCCACCCCCTTCTCCAGACCCCAGGAAAAAAAAAAATAACAAAAAACCAACCCAAACCAAAAACCCAACCACAGATATCTGCCCAGAGATGCTGCTTGGCTGGGGATGCGGCAGAGGAGCGGGATGCTGCAGGCTCAGGGCATCGCCCAGCGAGGGGCCCTGCCTTTTAAAAAGGCCACTTTAAGATATATAGAGATTATTTGCAGTGAACTTAACAGACGGTCAGATTTGGCCTGTCATGTTGGAGGGCTCTCACACAGATTTTTGGTGGGTTTTCTTTTTTTTTTCCCCCTTTTAGGAGGGAAACTAGCAAGACATGTGGTGAAAAACACCCTATAGCTTTTAACTAATGTCTTTGAGCTCCAGCCATCTGTTACTGTGAACTTCAAGTGAGAAGCAGCCACCATTTTGAAGGCAGACACTTAAAAAAAAAAAAAAAAGAGAGAGAGAAAGAGGATTTATCCCTCAATTTCTTGGACAGAAACCTGCTCTGATGCCAGCCTGACAGGCCAACAGCAAACCTCCCTGGGTAAGAGCACATCTGCCCTGCCAGGCTGGGTAAAAGCTGGGTTAAAGGCTACAAAATTCCTGATGCTCCCGCAGGTGCAGACAGGGGGAACGAGCCGGGGTGACATGGGGAGCACTGATGTCCCCAAAGGGGACTGGGGGTCCCCCATCATGCAGGGGACACTCACATCCCTGGGCTGCGCAGATCAGAGCAGCCGCCGTTATTTCCCGCGAGGCTCGTCACCACCCGGCCCATAAACACACAAGATTCATAAAATACTAAAATAAAACCTCCTTAAAAGCCCCGCGATGGAAAGAAAAGGAAAAAAAAAGAAAAATAATAGCTGTCTCCTGCAGCCCAGCCCGATGTACTGCCCGTTCCATCCCTCAGCCAGGTTTTCCCACGGCGTGCTTGGGAAAAAAAACAAGGGTTTGAGGCTTCGGGAGGCGTCACCGCGTCACCCCCGGGCCCTTCGCGGGAAGTTCTGCGGAAAAAAAGCCGGCTGAAACATTAACCTGGGGCTCGCTGCAAGGCTCCCTCCCGGTGGCACCTTTCCCAAAAGGAGATTAAACCCGGCAGCTGCTGATATGGAAACCAACTGTTTGAACTGCAGTGCACTTGCATACGCCGATCGCGCCCAGCCACCGGCTCCTGCAAACGTGATGCAGGAAATGACTAAACATTTAGTGCTTGTTATTTAGCAGTATTCCTGGAGACACGTAGGTGGTGTGGACAGCACGGTATGTGCATTAAAGTGCAATTTAGGTCAATGATTCTTTGAAAGGACCATTCTTTCTTCCCTCCCCGCTCCCCCCGCCTCCCTTCAGGGGCATTTGCTATTCCAAGATTAACTTTTCCAGCTATCTTTTCCAAACAGTTCCCATCAGCTCAAAATAAAATAATTAAAATTAAAAAAAAAAAAAAAAAGGAGGGGAAAGACGGAAGGAATTGCCCTGTTTTAATATTGAAATAGCTCTGCAAAACTTTCTCTCCTGCTCTCTATTTGTAATGCTTAGAAAAAAAGAATTGAAAAGCAGTTTTACAAGGAAGAGCACATGTTTAGACAAAAACAATAATCATATTTAATGAGGTGCCTGAGTCTAACTTTTTAAACAGGTGAACCGACAACCCAAAATGAAACCAGTCCCTGGAAGACCAGCCAAAAATGAGCTACAGGAAGGAGTGAGCACAGCTTCAGCTCACACTGTAGGGTACTAGGACCAGGACCACTGACCTCCTGCTCCATGGACCCTCCGGTGCTCAGCAGCTCCTGAAACACCTCCAAGAACGCAAGGTGGTGCCTCCACCATTGCCCCGGCACCCAGGGACCTCATCAGGAAATGTAATATTCTCTGAAAGCTATTTAAAAAAGATATTGAAATTATGCACTGCATAAATCTATCATTATATAATCTAACATAGATGCATTATTGTAAGGAAAATTAGTATATTCACTGCAGCCAAGGGAGCTGAAGGCTCCTTGCCCTCCTGGGAGACACCAGACCCAGGGGAGATAAGGCTGCAGCAGAAAAACCTTGCATCTCGGAGCACAGGAATTCACCTGTGGTGGGAGCAGAGTCACAAAACCCCCAGGTTTGTCCCCAGCGCTCAGGGACTCTGATGCTATTTTTCAGTGGGGAGTCAGAGAAACCCTAAACTGGAAGCAGTGGCAGGTCTCCAGTGGGGCTGGGGGATGGAAGCTGGGTTTGCCAGAAGGATGGGCCTCTAACACAGATGTTGTGAAAGAAAATGTCCCTTTGTTAAAGAAAAAACCCCAAAATAGATTCTTGATGGTGATGCAGAGGACCAGCAGTGAGAAATTCAGAAGACCCTTTTCAAACAGGAAGGAGACCAGGCAGAACTCTGGTCTTCTCAGGCCACCTACTTTTTTCCACCCAAGGATCAGCTAAACAAAATCCCAAGAAAAGCTCATTTGTATCCATTTAATTATTTAATTGATAGCACTGCTTTCAAATCTCCTCCTCACCCTGGCTCAAGAAATGCCTGGCGTTCCCCCCCAGTATCTGTGATGTCCAGGGGACCACAAAGCATTTCAGGAGGAACTGCCACAGGAGTTGAGGCTAAGTTAAATTTAATTTAAAAGGTGTTAAATTAAAACACACATGGCCAGTGACAGGGCAAGGGGAAACTAGAGCTACAACGCTTGCCAAAGCTCACCGGGGTGTTTGAGAACAAAAGCTGGTTTTTGGGAGAATGAACAAACCACCAGGATGCCCAGGTTATTCCGTCGTCCTTCCAAGAGCTTCCCAGGTCCCACAGCTGCCAACTGGGCAGACAGCAAGGACAGGAGCTCGGCAGATCACCTTCTGCCCAGGACATCACCTCCAGCAGCCTCCTGCCCCAGGCATGAACCCGTCCCCTCCTGACCCAGCAGATCCCAACACCCGTTGAGTCATCCTGACATTTAACGGCACAGACTGGCCATCTACTGCTAACTATGGTTGAACCAGGAGAGGGATCACAACAAACATTTTTTGGCCAAATAACTGTTAAAAGCTTCTTTCTTTCCCAAGTCCTTTCTTCAAGTGTTCCACACGTGCATGTGATGTGAGGAAATAACCACAGATGACTCCGAGGTGCTATTAATGGTCACCAGGCAGCGCTTGTCTGTCAGATAATGTTTTCTGAGAAGAATTGTTCAAATCATTGGGAAATCTCAGACGAACTTGAGATGTGTCTCTAGAAGCTTACATCAGCTGGGACATATGCCCCTTTGGTCAGGTTGTCAGGGTGGGTCAGACCCATGGGAAAGGGATCGTGCTTTTGCATGAACCACAGTTTTATTAACACTTCCTCATGGCAGTGGGCTGCGGGGATACGTTGGGTGCAAATCTCATGGGAGAGTCAAGAGGCATAAAAACCCAAGGTAAAATGCAAAAGGGCTCAAAATAATCCCTTTGATTATGCAAAACACTACACATAACTGTCTTTAGTTTTCTCACGTCTTGTATTTTCCTCCCTACCTTCCCCTTGCTCCCTGGTTTTGGTTTGTTTCCCACTCACATTGCTCATCTGAGGTTGGGACCAGCCAATGGCACCACCAACCTCTCAATAGCCTCCCCTTGGCCGGTTTTCCAGCATTAGCTGCCTTTCAAGGCCATTTGTTCTTAGGTCTAAAGCCTTTTTATTTATTTATTTTCCCCCTAAGGGAATAGATATAGCAGTGCTTTTGGGACTGCTGCCAGGGAAAGAGTGTCCCTACTGCTCCTCCATTACCATGACAGCTACTGGGACCTTCGCTGCGTGGCTCACTCTCTTGGCTGCAGTTCCCCAGACTGAACAATCTTTCCAAATGCAGGGAATTCCCTTCGGATAAAGGGAGAGGGACAGTCACAGGAAAGCTTTTGACTGCCACTCCTCAAATGTATTGCTTCATGCCCTTCCAGGCAGCTGCAGAGGCCACCGAAGTCAACCGCCACGTCCCTGCTGACCCCAGCGGGCTTCGAATCAGCCCAGGAGACAAAGGTCAATCGAGCCGCCGGTAGCGCCACATGTAAAAGTGCAGATGCAGAACAAAATCAAAATATAGGAGATCTTCACTTTCCCCCCTCCCTCTTAACCCACTTAAGGGCCTTGCACCAGTGGAAAAATGCATTACTGGAGGGAAAATAAAAAAATAATAATAATAAAAAAAGAGATGTGCAAATACTATCATTAAAATACAAGTAGCTCATAGGAATGTGGTTAGGATAGAGAGCTCCTACATTCCTACTCCTCTTAGTGAGGGGAGAAGCTATTAGTGATCACCACAGAGTGCCTCCTCCTCTCAGTTTCTGGATCAGAGGAGCAGAAGTGCTCTCTCATCTGCTCTGTCACCACCCTGGCCGTCCCTGAATCCCTGCTCAGTATCTTGCCCTGTCACTGCCATCCAGCTTGTCACTCCAGACACTCTCTCTGGAGCATTTATTACTCAGAGACTTAATTACTTAGTGCTCCCTCAATCAGTCACAAATGCAAGACGTGAGAAAACATCTACAAGTCCAGCTTCTTTGAGACCCCAGTGTATGAAGACAAAGAATGCCTTTTCCCAGGAAAACTTAAGGCAAAAACCATAGCTATGCCGCTTAATGTTTATGCCACGAAGTCATCTCATGTCCTTATTTTAAACAAGGATGACTTTATATTAACAATCATGTTGCCCTTTTGTCATGCATCACAAAGGCTGAGTTTGGGTTAGTGAGCAGGGAAGGTGTGGTGGGGAGCTCATGCTTCCCCGTACCTACGCTCGACCACATTACAAACAGGCACCCCACGTTTCCCAAACAGGTCCCAACGTTTCATGCACAGATCCTTGCTTTCCTCTAAAACTAAATAAAACCAAAAACCATAACATGGGTGGGATTTGTTTACACTGGGTGGAAGTATTAAAGCCAAGCCGGGAACCACAAGTGTTAGAAACTGGCAGAAAGGGCAACAGCTGTTATGATGCAAAAAGTACATATTTGCTTGAAGACTCTGGCTAGGAAGCCATCAGAGAAACCCAGGCTGATTCACGCTCTGCGCCCTCACCAGATGACTTCCGATAGAGTACTGCCAACTTTTCTACAGAAGCCTCAGCCCAGACTTCCGTGTCACGGAATCAGGGAATTGTCAGGGTTGGAAGGGACTTCTAGAGCTCACCCAGTCCCACTCCCTGCTAAAGCAGGGTTGCCCAGAGCACATCACTCAGGGCTGCATCCAGGCAGGGCTTGAAGGTCTCCAGAGAAGGGGGCTCCACACCCTCCCTGGGCAGCCTCTGACAGGGCTCTGACACCCTCACCCCAAACAAGTTCCTCCTCATATTCCAATGGAACATCCCATGTTCCAGCTTGTGCCTGTTGCCCCTCGTCCTGTCACTGGGAACCACTGAGAAGAGTCTGGCTCCATCCCCCTTCAACCCACCCTTCAGGCACTTGTGAGCATGAAGAAGGTCTCCCCTCAGCCTTCTCTTCTCCAGGCTAAAGAGTCCCAGCTCTCTCAGCCTTTCCTCATCAGGGAGATGCTCCAATCCCTCTGTCATCTTTGGTGCCCTGCTCTGGAATCTCTCCAGTAGTTCCCCAGTCTCTCTTGAACTGGGGAGCCCAGAACTGGACACAGTATGCCAGTTGTGGCAGAGTAGAGGGGGAGAATGACGTCCCTCCCATCTCCTGGCCGCACTCCTCCCTACACAGCCCAGGATTCCATTGGCCCCCTTGGCCACAAGGACACATTGCTGGCTCAGGGATAGTTAAGTATCTGCCAGGACCCCCAGATGTTTCTCCTCAGAAGTGCTTCCCAGCAGGTCTGCCCCTAACCTATACTGGTGTCTGACATTCTTCCTCCCCAGGTGCAGGACCCTGCAGTTGCCCTTGTTGAACTTCTTGAGGTTCTTCTCTGCCCAGCTCTCCAGTCTTGCTGGCTCCCCCCTGGCCACCACCCCAGCCATCAACGCTGGGCACTTCCCAGAGCACGGCGCTGGCACCGCGCAATCTCCTCCTGTACAAATTCACTGTGTACTGCTGTGCTGCTTTGAAGAGAAAGTTCCTTTAGATAAAGTGCTCTTTAATCAAGCAGAGGAGTTAAGTAGGATATTAAACTTATGGTTTAGCTAGAGCATCAACAGTTGAATCACAACGACTGAGCAAGCAACCAGGGCCAGACAGTCCTTTGTCCCCCACAGAGCCTGGGGAGCCCCAGGGAACCGGGTGAAACCAGGCAGGAACACTCAAGGCTCCAACAATTGCACATCCAAATCCACCCAGCAACTGTCCCATGGCAGGGCCAGGAGAGAAATGCCCACAGAACTCCATAATTGTATTTACAGGCGGCTGTAAAACCGCCCGAGCCTCAGCTCTGACACCTGAGGCAGAGCAAAGCTCCTCGTTCTAAGGACAAAAATCAGGGAAGTGGGAGAAGTCGCTCGTCAAGGCTTGAAGACTTTGAAACATGGGCTTGAAGGATATGCCACAAGTTATTTCACAATCTTCAAGCACACTCATCCCTCAACAAAAGCTTCCAATCGTCCTTCAGAGGATTAGGAAAGGATGGAGGAACACTGCTATGAGAGTTTTTTGAGCTTCCAGTTCAGATTTCTGTGTTTTGCTTGTGATATTCAATGAACATAATATGCTGCCTGAAGAAGCTTTCTACTGTCACAAACACGATTGCCCAAAACAAGAAAGGTAAAAAATCATTTCCCCTAAAAAGTCTGTAAATACAAAAATTATCAGCAGCTGGTGGGATGGCTCAGACTTCCGAGATTTGCAATTGGGACCTCAACATTTCAAACCTCAGTGAAAGGGTTAGGGATTTTTTCCCCGCTACCAGCCACACATTCCAGTGTTTCATTGCTGCCAGCAGCATTTTTGGGTGTTTCTCCTAATTATATCTCAGAATGGAGCACCAGCCCTAGATATATCAGTATCAATCAGCCGTGCTCTTCCTCCACATCCAAATGACCTGACTTGTGCCTGCGAGCCCGGGCAAGACACAAATCCTCCAGTTAAAAAAAAAACAAGCCTCCAATCAATCAGGCTTGGGGATTTTGTGCAGTCCACATCGCACTGGGGCGAGGACAGACTTTCTCCTTGCCAGGGGACACCACTGCAGACCACGGCCACCACAGAGAGACCTCATCTCCTGGGTGCATGAGCACCTTCACAGCAATAAATAGTGAACTGTTACCGTCAAAGGGAAAAGCAAATGGGCTGCTCTGCAAAAAAACCTGTAGGTTGTAGCAGCAACCCTTCATGAATGCTACGGGAACAAACACAAGTCCTAGCTTTACAGAAACGAATGAAGATTTGTTGCAAATGTTTGTTTTGAGCCAATCTTGCTGCAGGGTGATTTGCTTTGCTCTGCTGATACAGAACAAACTCAGGAGCTCTGTGGATGAGCAGCCGGGAAGAGCAGCAAAGTAAAGACCACACTGGGGCCAGAGATGGGGTTTATGCCTCTGCTGTACTCCCAAGTTGTCCTCATTCCCTTCAGGTCACAGAGTTTGGCGGAATTGGCTGCTATATTTTTGGGGGGTGGCAGCCTCTTTTCTCCCCCATCCCCGAGTGCTTGTAACAGGACCTCTACTCACAGTAAAGCCGCAAACTCACCCTTCCAGCCAGGAGCTAACGCCTGAGCATGTTGCTCAACCAGACCACAGGCAACAAAGCCATCATCTGACAATCCCCCAAACCCTCAGAGCAGGATGGGAGAGGGCCAAACACCAACCCCATCAGCAGATTAACCGCTTGGCAACTGCTCTGCCTTTCCCATCTGATGGGGTTTGCCCATACAGCTCACACAGACCTCCACGTGTAGAACCATCGCACCCTGCATGAGAGCTCCAGCAGGGACTTGGTGGATGAGGTCCCCAAGTCCAGAGGGGCCACAAAGCTCCAGTTACGTCCATAGGTTCAGATGACACCCCAGCAGAGCTGCCTCAGTTCTACTCCAGAGCGTGGTGAGGCCCTGCTCCCCACAATTACCTGCATCCCCCCGACTCGATGCCGGCTAACTGTAGAAAACCCCAATTTTTGCAGAAACCAAACACTAAAGGTGCCACAGGCACATTCCCACCTAACCATGTCCCTTTGGGTTGCACCCTACAGAATTTGCACGGATTGCATTAAGGTGCCCAATGCATAATAAAGAAATGCAAGAATTTCCCTGCCTTTGCCTCCCTCCTCCTTTTCAGTCTTGCCTTTCCACACACACCCCCCCTCCCGCATTAACTTCAATCCACTCCCTTGGTCTGCAATTACACCCCCCACCTCCCCTGGCAAGGCAGTGATTTCCCTGGGCTCTCCAGCTTGAGGAGTTTACTGCCCACACTGGGTTTAGTCTGTGTTTAGTTAATGGCCCAGTTAGGAAACTCAGAAAGCGGGATCCAGGCATGGGACATGCACAGATCACAGCAAGAAGCCCCTGGGAGCTCTCAAACCTGAAACCAGTGCAGCACCAGGCCGTGTTGCTTCCCCATCATTTGCAGTGAAAACAGAATATCGCTCCCCCTCCTCTGCGAGAAAAATCAACCATTTCAGCAGGACTGCACACAGAGCTGGGCTACCAACACCCAGCCTTTGGCCACAGTCAGCCACGGGGTTCGTGGCCCTGGTTTCCCCGTGGGAGGGCACGCAATGGGCTGCAGCCCTCAATTTCTGGATGCCAGTCTCACATTTACAACATTTGTAAACCAGTCCATAGTCAATCACATCAAACTCACAGCCTTCACAAGCATTGACCATCCTGCTCCTCCACTTTCTATCCCTTCTACCAGAACAAACCACATCCAGACACTCTAGGAAGCATCAAGGCTGTTCCTCTTATTTTTATATAAACAGAAATTCTCCTCTAGAACTCTCAGGCTGTTTCAGCTTTATGGAACAGCACAACCAACACAGAATATGGCCCACAGTGAGTGAAGGGGCGAGTCTCCACCAACCCTCCCTGCTCCATGCTCATGTGGTGGCCGGGCAGGCATATCCCAGGAGAGGTTTCTCCTCTGGCCACCACAAAACATTAAAGAAATGCCAAACCCGAGCACCTGGCTCCCAACACGCTGGTACAATTTCTGCTCCGAGGCTCATGACTTACTTTTATGCCATTCAGAAATCTCCTTCTCCCAGCTCCAAACCAAGAGGAATTATTAGAGGGAGCAACGCCTCTCAGAGCAGAATGCAAATTTAAAACACTTGCCCCAAATAACAGGAGGTAGTAATTAAGCTCCAGCACTTCCAAGGCAGGATCCCTGGGCTACACCCTTTGCTACGCTGCTGTGAGGATGTAGGACAGGTACCATGGACATGCTGTCACAACACAGGCTACAGGAGGCTGGCTTTCTCTACCTGCTTCATAAATCAGCTCCTCTTTTCATTTTCCTCCTTCGCTCTGTCCTCATGCCTAGGAGCTTTGTGTTTACACTTTTTTTCCTTTCTTCTCGTTGCTGCTCCTTATCCTGGTCCTACTTCTTAAAGCAAAAAATTCTAAGGTGCCTGTTTCCTTATTTAGTTCTCTCTCTCTCATTCCTTCCTCCCTTCTGTTATCATCTTCTCTTTCTCACAGTTAACCAGTGTCTCCTTCCTCTTCCCTGGGGTTTCCTGCAAGGCTATTTGCATCCTTTCTCAATCACATCAAACAGGTGATTGCAATTTAGCAGCAACCAGGGAAACAACTCAGACATCCACATGGCATCAAAGCCTCCTGCCCTCTCTGTTCACAAAAACCTCTCTGAGCTACCAAACAGAAGCTCAGATGCACCTCGCAATGAAGTGATGAGGTCTATGAGGTGCTGCCATCATCCCCTGCCACCAAGCCATTCCCGAAGCCACCCTTCTCCTCAGCTCTTGGTGGCACATGTCTGATCCATTCTGACCGTGCCAACCCCACATTCTCTGTCAACTCAGGCCAGGGAGGGCAGTCCTCTTGCTCTTGAGATGCAAAAAATAAAGCGATGGTGATGTTCCTGGTCCCCATGTGGCTGCTGGACAAGGGCTGAGCTTACGGCAGCTGCAAGGACAGAAAGCCCAAGGCAAAATAACTGGGCCAGAAGCACCTTGCCCTGCCTGTGCCCTCGGGGAGGAGCAGTTTAAGAAGACAAGTCTTTATGTGGCTTTAGAGAGCAGACGTGTTCGTTATAATCCAATTACAATTCCTTACAAATACGCTGTAAAGTTAGCTCTGCAATCAATGAACGGTCACGGATCTCCTTAAGCTCAGGATTTATATTTAGGAAACTCCATGATTATGGTAAACCTGCAGAGAGCGTGTCCAACGGGCTCAGTAGGGACAGCAAGCACCCTGTGCTAAGGCTTCCCCAAGGGAGCCTTCAGCTCACTCTGCTCATCCCAACTGCCACTTGAAAGATGGGCCTGAACTGAAATCTTGGGCAAAATAAATCAGCCTAGAAACAGATGTTTTCAAAAAGGCAGAAGGAAGGAGTATGGTTTTACATACCACTTCTCATTCTCCAATTGTTGAAGTTAAAATTTGTAAGCAGAAAAGGTCTCCTGACTCTCTAAATGACTCTTGGCCATAGGTTGACAGGCTGAGGAAGCAGCAGGGAAGCAGCTCTGAACCAACTACACCCCAATTACACCAAACCAAAGCTTCAGAACTTGCTCTTCAGGCCAGCCAGAAAATTTATTAGAGTGATAAACCAGTGGCCAGGTTTTTTTAAGTTTTCTAATTCATTTGGAAGTTTACTTGCTGACTTGTGAGACGCTAGTCCGCACTTAGAATCCTTTCAATCAACCTGACATTGCCAAACCCATCACTGACCCATGTCCCTCTGCACCCCATCTGCCTGGCTTTTAAATACCTCCAGGGATGGCAACTCCACGGCTGCCCTGGGCAGCCTCTTCCTATGCTTGATAACCTTTTTGATGAAGAAATTTTTCCGAATATCCATCCTAAACCTCCCCTGGAGCAACTTGAGGCCATTTCCTCCTGTTCTATCACTTGTTCCTTGGGAGAAGAGACCGACCCCCCCTGGCTACCCCCTCCTTTCAGGTAGTTGGAGAGAGCCAGAAGGTCTCCCCTCAGCCTCCTTTTCTCCAGGCTGAACACCCCCAGCTCCCTCAGCCGCTCCTCGTAAGTCTTGTGCTCCAGACCTTTCATCTGATCTGTTGCTCTTCTCTGGACAAGGGCATCAACCTTGGTGATGGCTTCGCTCCAGACCCATGTGGGGCACACACAGATGTTTCCCAAGAGGAGATGCAAGGGTGATTGATGGGGGCAAGAGTCATAGAATGGTTTGGGTTTGCAGGGACCTTAAAGATCATCCTGGGCAGGGACACCTCCCACCAGACCAGGTTGCTCAAAGCCCCATCCAACCTGACCTTGAACCCCTCCAGGGTGGTGGAGCGCTGGTCTGCACCCCCGAGTGAGGAGAGAGGGGTGTAGGGGACATGGGGCAGCACCTGGGGGTTTTAAGGGAGGCTTGTTCCCACAGTCACAGGTGGGACCAGCAACCTCCTCCTGCACAGTCCAGCGCTGATTTCCCATCCTTCCAGCCCAGCATCCCTGCCCAAAGCTGCAGGAACTGCTGTACGCAGCTACTCCCGTGGGGCTGCCTGATGTCCAGCCCTCCCCACTGCCCAGTTCCTCCTCGGGGCACCCTGCCTGGCATCAGCTGGCAAATACAGCGAGGAAAAAAGGACGGCATTTTCTCTGCCTCCAAAAGCATCCACCCCGCTCCCTGCCGCACCGAAACGCCAGGATAACCCCCCCAGTGGCGGGGTGCAGGGCAGGCAGACATCCCCCGGCAGGAAACAAAAGCGGAGAGAACTCGCTCTATTTTAATCCCGTCAAGGGGTCTTCATGGAAGCGCGGCGGCAGAGCCCGGCTGCGCAGAGTTAAGAATGAAACCCTATTTTTAGCCCCGTCCCCGGTGAGGTAAGTGCGCGTGAGTCAGACCCCGGCGTGGGACGTTGCATAAGACGGGGCCCTGTGCCGCAGCTCCGGGGGTGCGAGGAGGATGGAGGGAGCCTTCCCTCCCCGCTTCCTGGCATTGTCATCTCAAGGCAGACCCTCCACGGTATTTAAATACAAGGTT
>VXBJ01003717.1:40827-51577 GCA_013400055.1 Nycticryphes semicollaris
GAGCATGAGGGAAAGAAAAAAAAAAAGACCATCCCGCGGCTTCTTCTGAATTTTGTGTGGAATGTCACAGTGTGTGGTTAGGGGACAGTGTATGCAGGTAAGATAAACACTTTAAGATTAACAATTTAAATTAAACACTTAAAAAGCCAGAATTGTTGTAAAGGTCAGGTAAAGAAGAGGAAAAATGTTTTTTTCATGTGGGCGTTTTTCAAGAGCTTAAAAAAAAAGTCCCCAACTTCTTAAAATCCAAGGTCCAGCAGAGTAAATGGGCAGAAGAAATCTGAATTGTAGCAAAACCAGGTAGCTGCTCTGGGCTTATTTTATATAAAATAAGATGCGTCAGTGAAAATTAGATGATTATTTAAGTCATCCCAGCTTCATTTCTCTCAGTATTTTGGGGTTCATTCTGCAGGGGTTCTGGTTTAGAGACTGTACACCCCCGCGTAGATGGAGTGTCTTCCTGGTGGGGTTTATTTTCATCCCAGTTTTCCCAGGGCCGAGGAGGCCAAGAGGCACTGGAGGGTGCCTGTGGCTTGGGAGGTGGTGGGGTGCTAGTCCAGAAAAAACAACTTTTAGCTTAAAGAAAAAAAAAAAGTTTTTCTAACAACAACAAAAAGTTGTTAGAAAAGCAACTTTTAGCCCTGCCCAGCTCTCCAGGAGCAGCCGAGAGGTTGGGTGGCTGGGGATGGACATGGAGCGAGGGTTATCCCTGCCCTGCATGGCTCTGTCTGGCTCCTGAGCTCATCGATGCCCTGTGTCCCACTGTGACACAGGCTCATCGATGCCCTGTGTCCTGCTGTGACACAGGCTCATCGGTGCCCCATGTCCCACTGTGACACAGGTTCATCGGCGCCTGTGTCCCACCCTCCTGCTCCTGGGAGGGGGTGCAAAGTCCTCCCTGTCACTCTGGCGTCACTTGGGTGTTTATCTTCAAAGGCTTCCGTCATTAGAGAGCTAAAATGGGGCAGAGGGAGGGAGGTGGGAAGAAGGACTTTGGCTGAGAGCGTGGCTGTGCCAGCAGCACTGCAACCTTATTAAGGCTGGCTCTGAACCCTCCAGAGAGGCTTTGCAAGCTCCCTTGAACTTGGGTGAGGGTTGCTGCTTGTCAGGCCCTGGCACAGCTCTTCCCTTAAATTCCTGTCCCGGTTGGTGTGGTGGCTGGGCTTTAGATACCCATTGGGACATGGCCTTCAGCACTGTTGATGGCATCTTTTCACTCGTGTGCTTTCCTGGCCGTTTCCCACCTTTTCCTCTGGGTTTTGGCAGGGCCACCCGAGGCAAAGGCTGGAGGAGAAGCATCCCCAGGTCGGGGCTCTGACCCTAAGTGGGTGTTGGGAGAAAAAAAACCCTGGGCCTTCACGCACGAAGGACGGGAGCAACAGCTGTAGCGGAGTTTATATTCTACCGATCATGGGACTTTCGGTTGTTTCCTATCTGTTTTTCAGTAACGTGTCTGGTGGTTATAAAATGAGCAGTATTTATCTGACCCAGGAGTCAGAGACATTACCTCATTGTCACGGGGTCAGTGGCAATTAGACTGCGAAGCCCAGCCAAGCAGTGCCGCTGGGTACAATAGTCTGTGCTGGGCTTAACCTTTACGGTCACCGCTGCCGCAGAGCCCCGCCACGGCCAGGCCTGGCATTTTAATAGCACGAAAAGGCTCCCCCCACCACCACCCCCATTCCTTTCATACCCCATCCCAGAAGGCTCAGGAAGGCTTACCAGGACATACGTTCAAAGGCCGCAACGTATGCATTTAGGCAGGATTAGTGGGGTAATGGTTTGTAGCAGTTCTGTCTCGATTTTGAGTTAAAAATTAAGTTCAACCCCCGCCCCCGAAAAAGAAAACCCCAAACCCAAAGGTGTAGTAATGGTTGAATGTAATGTAAGTGCATTAATTTATAAACACCAGTTATTCCGTAGTTACCGTGAACATGGTGTATGAAGGTGTACATGGTTCTATGAGCAATCAGGGAGGGGAGCCATGGGATGAGGGGGAAGGGTTTGACACTGGAAGAGGGGAGACTGAGCTGAGATGTGGGGAAGAACTTGTTTGGTGTGAGGGTGGTGAGAGCCTGGCCCAGGCTGTCTGGAAAAGCTGTGGCTGCCCCATCCCTGGAGGGGTTCAAGGCCAGGTTGGAGGGGGCTTGGAGCAACCTGGTCTGGTGGGAGGTGTCCCTGCCCAGGGCAGGGGGTGGTGCTGGATGGGCTTGAAGGTTCCTTCAAACCCAAACCATTCTAATGATTAAGAGCTGGGTCAGCAGCTGTGGGGAGAGAATTTCACCTGTGACTGGAGAAGGCCTGCAACAGCTCATGCACTGGGCAGCAGAGAAGGGGCCATACCCTTTCAGCACTGAGGAGCACTCAAGGGCGTTTAGAACTGAAACCAGGTGCTTTTCCTTTCCGGAGGTGGCAACTTATTTCTCGTCTGTTAATATATGATTATTCATCGGGCGTACTTCCTTATCGTGCGTGATAGGCTTGAATCACACAGGTCTATCCCATGCAATCCAAAACGTGATCCCTCTGGGTTTTGCCTTTCAGATAAGCGCGTTGGAATAGTTGCCCCAAAGGAGATGAAGGACTGCTGGTCACCAGCTTCCCACCACTCTCCGTTATCTCTGGGCAGAGGGCAGGGGGCAGGTCAGGATGCTGCGGGAACACACGCAATGGGACCTCTGCCTCACCCTGGCTGGCAGCCAGAAGGGCTTTCCTCCTCCATGTTGTCACCCGTCCCACTGATTCATGCTGTCTGCTCTTGCACGACTTCATGCACCACCTCTGCTTTTTTTTGACTCAGGAAAATTTAAGGTCCCGCCTGTTTTATTTTTCCACTGTGCAAAATTTTGGGGCTGGCACAGGCTGAGATAAGCCTGCTCTCTGGGAGCAAGGTTGGGGGGAGCACAGACAGGTATTTGACAGGCGTGGAGTGTCCCCTTTGGCTTTACAATTCCCATTGCTTGGAGTTTGTGTGAGGAGATGAGTAAGGAGAAAGACTTCTCCCCGCCGTACTGTCAGACTGAGTACTGGACCTACAAAAAGACTAGGGACCAGTCTTGTAAAAGGTGTGAAAAACAACAAAACCCAAAAATATCTGAGTGTTTCGGTTCTTAGCATTTAGACACCAGCTCAGACCCTGAGTTTGGGGTCTGGGGAGAGGGGGATGGTTATACTGGGGAGGCAGGGAGGCTCCGGCAGAGGTGTAGCTGCGGGTCAGCAGCTCCGAGCTGCTTTTCTCCACAGATTGTCAGCTGGGAGCTCTGCCCAGGGGCGAGGAGGGACATAAACCACAGTGGAAGAGCCACACTCCCAGTGCAGGAGCCGTGCCCTTTCATGCCCAGGGAAGATTTTAATCTAGATTCTTCCAGGTAGAAGCTCTAAACTGGCAAGATGTCCCTGAGATAGCAGCTCCTTCATGCTGTGTGTGCTCCTTTGAACCCTGTGACACCTGGCTGTTCCTCGAATTCAGGTAGCGCAGTTCTCGGGGACACGGTGACCTTGCTGTCCCTGCCTGCTCTGGACATCAGGGAAGTATTTTAATTTGATATTCACTGAAACAGCAACTGCACCCAGGTTTGCTTCTCGGAGTGGTGCCAGCGCTATCACCGCTCTGCTCAGTCCAGTAAGTGCTACCAGGTGCAAAGCAGAACACTTTCAGGAGGGGATGGTGGCATATTCCCTACTCTGGCTGTGGAGATGGTTGGTTGGAAGATGGGCACCATCAGAATCAAGGCTGGGGCCTGAAACATTTATGTTTTTAGTGCCTGGAATGGATCCCTCCATTTCTGGAGGACTGACCCCATCCCACCTCTGAAAACCTGCACTTGATCAGATCACAGAATCACAGAATGTTGTGGGGTTGGAAGGGACCTCTGGAGATCATCCAGTCCAACCTCCTGCCAGAGCAGGGACACCCAGAGTACATTGCACAGGAACATGTTCAGGAGGGTTTTGAATGTCTCCAGAGAAGGAAACTCCACCACCTCTCTGGGCAGCCTCTGCCAGGGCTCTGACACCCTCACAGTGAAGAAGTTTCTCCTTATGTTTAGATGGAACTTCTTATGTTCCAGTTTGTGCCTCTTTCCTCTTGTGCTGCCCCTGGGAACCACTGAAAAAAGCCTGGCCCCATCATCCTGACACGCCCCCCTTGAAGTATTTCTAGGTGTTGATCAGATCCCCCCTCAGCCTTCTCTTCTCCAGACTAAAAAGCCCCAAGTCCCTCAGCCTTTCCTCAGGAGAGAGATGCTCCAGGCCCCTCATCATCTTCATGGTGCTCCACTGTCCCCTCTCCAGCAGTTCCCTGTCCTTCCTGAAGTGGGGAGCCCACACAGGTGAGGGGTTGAGAGTTTGGACACATGCGAGGCATTGAACCTAGATTGTCCCAAGGGTGGCAATAAACAGGTATATAGGATCTTGGTCCTCACCACTCAGTTTGATCCTCACCTGTGTTTGCTCAAGCTCCCCCGGCATGTCTTTATTTCCTGTAACACTTGCCCTCATTTTGTTCCTGATGGTACCAGCCAGGTCCCCCTCCTTCAGGACCATCCATCTCCCTGCATCACTGCCACTGCTGGTGACTCTGAGCAGAACATCTTCACGGGGTCGCAAAGAACCATAGGAGTGGCCACGATGGCACTGACATCAAAGGCACTGTGAGGAACCTGCATTTCCATCTCTCTTCCCAACATTTACATCGAGCAGGCTTTGAAGGCTTGCTTTCCTTCTCTTCCTCCCTAGAGTTTTGGGGTGTCTTCAGGGTGAATCTGGATTTCCGAGGATCTGCATTTTGGGGTGAAATTGTTTAATGCTCTCATCAGCTCTAGGTCTAAGCAGACACGATCCAGCTTGCTCTCTGCAAAAATCTGGCCATCGAGGTGACCTTCCACACTTGAATGAGATTCAACGGCTGCAAAAATTAAAAGTAAAGTCAATAATAAGGACGTTCACCCTTCGCAATGGGACACATTGCAAAGGTCTACACCAAATTTCCCATCGTGGGGAAACGCTCTTCTTGGAAATGTGGGGCAGTTTGCCCACCAGCTGGGGGGTTGGGCACGGGAACCACCGGGAGATACTCTGTGATTTCACTCCTGCAGGTAGATGTGCGACTTGGTTTTGATGGTTCTTCTGATTTCTGAATAATGAATCATCCTGCGATTAAATTGATGTGAAAACTCCCATGGTGTGTAAATAGAGAGACAAACTGCAATTTTTAACAACTTTCGGGTACGCTAACACTGAAGGCATGTGATTTTCTTTCTGTAATTTAATTGTGCACGACGTTTGCTCCCATCATTCATAAGTAAAAGTTTCTTACAGACTTAACAGATTGTGTTTCCATCTCTGTTGCGTAAAAACAGTACTATGGACACCAGCGAACTGGAAATCATAACACAGCATCGCCACTATTTTAAGAGTCATATTGAGACACATGGAACAGATACGCAATTCCAATCTTCGCTGCCTTCAGATTTGGTGCTTTGTGTATTTACTTAGCGCTAGAAAAGGAAAGTGAAAACAAACCTGTGTCCTCAATAAGTCCCAGGAACAGGCTTCGCTTCTGCCCCTTTCCCTTTGGGACCGGGGACCATTTCCCAGGCAGTGGAAAGGCCTTGGGCAAGTGAGAGCTGCAAAGTCATTCCTGAAATGGGACAACACTCAGGGAATGGGAGGAGGGCAAAAAAAAAAAGGAAAAAAAAAAACCAACCCAAAGTTCTGAGTGCCAGGGTGGGAAAGCTGAGAGGTGGATCCAAAGGATATTAGTGCTTCTGGATGGAAAGGCTGACTCAAAATGGGTCTGGCTGTTCCCGCTCCGGGAAGCTCCTGGGGAAGTACCTGCCTCGAGGCAATTTATCCAGCCTGCCCGCTCCTTTTCATCCAAGACCATAAATGCAGCCTGGGGTTGTGACTTTGGCTGGGCACAGGGTGGTTTTCCCAGCTCCTGATTATTTCAGATGTTTCAGGCCTTTTCCTTGCGTTGCACTGGGACAAACCGCTCCCATATTTTTTTCCAGGAAAGCCGGGTGTGGGAAGAAGAGCTGCCAGCGCAGCCAAGGCGCAGTGAGGGCCCCCTGCAGCCCACTCCAGCACCGCGGCCTTATCACGGGCAGCAAAACTGTGGGGTTTGTGCATTTTCCCCCCCAGCAGTTCAGATCTAGATCAATCGGCATTTTCCGTTTTCCTTCCGCAGACTTTTCTAGGTGCAATCTCAATTGCATCCGTATTCAAACTGCCTGAGAGTCGCTTTGATGACTCTCGGTCAAGTGTTGTTCTCACCTTTTTTTTTTTTAACTTTTCCCTCCCAGCCTTATATATTTTCATTTCCAAGTGTCCCATCAGGCACATAGCTGGTGGCTGAGAAGCGTTGCAAAAAGCACCCAGCCCTGGTGAGAGCACACCAGAAGCAGACTGGCTGCTCTAATACCACTATTTGCCATGGCATCTTCGAGCTGAATTTCTATATGACTAAGCACATTGGCAGCGGTGTTTGATTGCATCTTCGGAGCTCTGCTCCATATTTGTCTTTCCTTCCTCAGCTTGTCTCAGGTTTGGGGTGGGTTTTTTTGTTAAAATAAAAAAAGGTGGTTTCTTACACTACGTGCTGACACGACTTCACTGTTATGGATGGCAGGAGGGGTGTGAGGCTCCCAGCACGGCCGAGGGCTGGAGAAGTATTTGTCACTGCAGATTTTGCTTGTCATCTGCAGAGATGACATGCAGATCTCCCCTCTGACAGATTGATAGTCATTCCGAGATGCATCCACCCACAAAAACCACAGGCATGCTGCTTTACTCAAATCTTTACTTTAACCACTACTTTGTGATGCAAAACTGGTGGAGTTTTTGGTACTTTTTGTTAAAAATGAAATCTTTATCGGGGTTTTCCAGCATCCTTGCTAGTTACTAAAAACAAATCAATTAGCCTATTGGATGGGACAACTCAGTTTACTTGTGGGTGGCTTTGACATTCATCTCATTAACATGTTTAGTCTGAAAGAAGGTTGGAAAGGTAGTAAATAAAAAATTGGACACAGAAGTACTGCCTCTCTCCAGGAGTTACGCTTTATATCCCAGATAAATTGCCAGTTTCACACAGTAGTTGCACTGATTTTTACTCCAAGTATCTACATCTCGGACTGACCAAGGATTAGCAACGTGGGTCTGTTTGTAAAAGTAAATGCAGCACGTTAAAGGGGCAGGTTAAACAGCATCCACGGTGTTCGGGGCCAGGAAACTGCCAGTTCAGGACCGAACTTCCATCGTGGCATGTGAGAACCTGGTCAGGTCGGCTGGAAGCCAGGTAACCTCCAACTCAAACAAAGAGCCACCCAAATCAGTCATCAGGAGGCTCATGGCCCCTTTGTGTCCCGTGTTGCTGCAGCTACTTGATGCCATCCTTATTCTGGGCGGTTTATGGCAGGGGGACAGTGTGGGCATCCCTTTGTCACCCCGCTTTGAGCGATGGTGGGGGTACAGCTCCCTGGAAAAACGGCCGGTGGGTCCACGGGAGGACGAAGAACACACGTGGCAACGACCTCAGGGGGTGATGTGGGAAACGTAAAAGGGGAATAATACTCCAAATAAGTTTCTCTTGTTCAGAAATACAATGGGCAATTTAAAAAAAAAAAAAAAAAAAGAGAGAAACCACAACCCATTAAGTATTGTGTGTAGGAGCCTTTCCCTTTCTGGGAGACAAGTGGGATTGTTACAGGGAGCTATATTGTGACTTTCCTGACACCGTATCAATCAAGGCCCCTTTATGTAAGGAGGTATCCGTCACACGCGCCCCGCGGTGAGTCCCCGCCGCGGCTGTAATCCCGGCTGCTTTGTCCTGCCCGCTGCCAATTTGCTGTGAAATTGAGGACGTGGCTTGAAATTTGCCATCGGGGGGTGGTCCGGGGGCCACGGCTGGGCTTCGGGAGCCCTTATTTGCATTGCCTTGATTAGCACATCACCTGCTTCATTAGTGAAGAAAATTCTGGTCCACAGGCTCAGCCATTCATGCAAATTGAAGAATACACGGAGATCCTTCCCCTCTAGGACTTTCCATTATTAGCAAAATTGGTAGATTCTTTTTGTTCCTTCCTCTTCAGAAGGTCACTTTCATTTTCACCTCCAGATGAAAGTTCTTATTTAAAAGGCAAAATAATTATATTCCCAAACTTTAAGGAACAGCAATCCTGCCTAAAGAAAAGTGATGCCAGATGAAATCTCAGGTGTGTTCATGGCAGGTGGGACTCATCCTTACACCACCTGCCATCTCTCACCGACACCGAATCACTGAGGTCTGGAGGTCAGGAATCTGTTTTCAGAGCCCAAAAGCTCCCCAACGTTTAGAACCTGAACCTCCTGGACTTGAGTGGTTCCTTCTCCCGACATCCTCAGCAAACATCGCCTTCTCTCCAGTAGTGCATGGGACACCTTCCTTCCTCCGTCCCTGTTTTCCAGGTGACACAACCCCAGTTCCTCACAAGTCACCTCTTCCCAAATCCAGAAATCCTTGCTTTCCCCCTCTGGCATGGCCACCCCACTTTTCCTAAAGGTGGGACCGAAGCAGAAGGATCTCCAGAAGGACTTTGGGGCACTAGATGGAGCAGAGCAGCACTTTCTGTTTGTGTTCACACCCTGCCCTATCCCCAGGACCAAGTCACCTTCTTCTACAGCAGCACCCACTCTCTCTGGTGGCCCTGCTGTCACCTCCTCCAGAAGGGCTGTCACTCACCAACACCCCTTGCTCTGCACCCACCGCCGTGTCCTTGGCTGGAACCAGGAGCTGGTTCCTCCTGGCCACCACCACCTGGGCTCTACATCGAGCGAAAGTCCACCCTGACCGCAGTCTGCAAGCGCTAGTTGTGTTCCTTGAAGCTACTTGTGATACTTGAGGCTTTTCCAACCCAATTCACACCGACCTCACCACTTCAGAAGAATCTCCCGGCTTTGCTTCATTTCTGGTGTCCCCAAGAAATACAACCTTTACGGAGGTGGATGGTGGGAGCCCTGTGCCTTCTCCTACAGCATCTCCAGAGGCGGTGCTCAGCCTAAAGAAACTAAAGCTGTTGTTACAGATTCTCATCTCCGGTTCCGGAGGGGTTTTAGGGGTTTTTCCCTTTTGAGACTACATTTTGAATTTTTTTTTTTTTTTTGTGATTTCAAGAGATGTTCAGCTTTTGTAGAAAAAAATAGAAAAAAATACCCGAAATGTGGTGTTTCAAGAGATACCTCGTGCAGCCTTTCCTTGAGATCAATGACAGATTGCCACGAGGCACCGGGTCTCAGTGGACAGCCCTTACGCAGGCACTGAAGCTCAGGAGCTGGCAGGGTCAACGCCAGAGGAGGTTCTTCTCCATCCCTCGCCTCCTCTGCCCAGCCGTGGAGGGCAGAGTAGTTCAGTGCACCCAGGATGATCCAAGCCAGAAAGAAAAATCCAAGAAAGCCTTGAAAACCAAAGAAAAGAAAAAAAAAAAGTGAGGGTGTGAAACGGCAGTGTGTGAAGTTTCACTGCAGCCATGAATCTACAGAATGGAATGAAGTGCTTGTGGAGGGAGGCGAGGAGGACAGCAGAAGCTTCCTCTGCTGACCAGGAGCTGACACAGCCCATGTGTGGGCAGGGGAAGGAGCGTGACCATGGGACAACTCCCCACCACCACCACCTGCCCCACACTTCTTCCATTTTCACCCCCCGGGGCAGTGGTCACACTGGGGCTGCAGCTGCACTGGAGGGAGAAAAACCACTCTCTCTCTCTTTTGCATTGCCCAGGAAAGGACAACCACCCATGAGAGCACCGAGTTTCACACTGACCACCACACAGACACGGTTTGCTTTTTCTTTCCTTTTTTTTTCTTTCTTTTGCTATTTCTTGCCTTTTTAAGGTAAAGAGGCAGCGATGCTGAGCATTCCCACGGATGCTCTCTCGGAGCAGGTGCCCGCCCCGGCTGCGCCGCTGCCTCCTCCCTCTCACCTGAGCAGCGCAGACACCGGGAATCCTGACAAATCCATGTCTGCTTATCCCTGGATGGCACGAAGAGAAGGAAGTGAGTCAGAGCCGTGTCTCTGCTGCTGGGAGAAGAGCGAAATCCCGCTCCTGCGTTCCACAACCCCGGCGGGGGCAGTGGCATCCCTCAGGCTCCCTCCGTGCACACCTTGCTGGGAGCCAGTGGCTGCAAAAAGCAGGGGAGGAAGAGACATTTACCAGGATAACGTAAGGAAACGGCGAGTGATTAAAAAGTCACAATCTCACCCATAAATCTCTGTCTGCTGGACAGGCTCTCCTCTCCCCACGGGAAGCACCGACTTTGACATCTGGCAATGACCCCTGGCGGGGAGATGCTCCCTTTCCAGACAGTGGTGTGCACTTACCCGATTAAAGGTGATTAATTGCACCAGGGAGTTCCTGCTACATCTTAATCGAACACCCATCACCAGCAAACCCTCCTGCACACACGCTGCTTGGAGCCAGAGCAGGTCGTGGCTTTTCTTCTTTCTTTTTTTTTAATCAACTCTCACACACTCCACTTTGAGGATGGGAAGCCTGAATTTATCAGTGGTAGGAGTCTGGAGTATCCCAAACCAGAGTGATGTTTCTTGGGATCCTGGTGTTTCCCAAAGGTCTTTTTTCAGTGCCAAAANACCTTGCAAGGGGGACACAAACCACCAGCAGCCTCTCACCATAGAGTATTTTGCATCATTTATTTAAATACCTATATTTATGCATTTACAAATTTTCATAGCTCTGTTTGTAGCTTTTTTTTT
>VXBJ01003717.1:51618-68095 GCA_013400055.1 Nycticryphes semicollaris
GTAGACAGTATTGCAGAGAAGTCAGCTTTTGTAAAATGAGGTCCATGTATAAAACTACGCAACAGACTGGAGAAAAAGGAAAAAAAACCACCCCAAACAACAAACCCAAGTTTCCTTTCATACTCTCTAGAATCAGAAACCAAAGATAGTGACCGAATGGAGGGGGAGAGGGAGGGACACACCGACCTCAAACCAGTGTCTCTCTCACGGGCGTTACACGTCAGTGCTCGGCTACGCTCCTGCTGGGGTAGGTTCAGGTTTGGGTCGGTGCGATGCCTGTTCGCTAGAGCTTTCGCAGGCACGGAGGTCTCTCATGGAAAAAATAAAAGGAAAGGATCCCACACACTGGGAATGCAAAGCCCGGACAGCCTCGGGACAGGCTTTAGGTGTCGCGGCACGAAAAGCCCGTAGGAGACTGCGCCCACTCACCAGCAGCGCGTCCTCATCCCAAACATCGTTGTGCATAAAAAGTTCCCTTTAAGAAATCTTAGCGTTTAAAAAACCCGGCATCTGAGCTCTTCTGGCCTCAGTACTTAGAAGAAGTCGCTTGAAAAAAATACCTCCCGCTTTCCTCATTTGGAAGCTTCAAAGTAACGTCTTGCTTTAATTGATACCAATTTGACAGCTCACGGATTCCCAGGGTTATCTCTGGGAGGAGGAGGCAACAGATATGGCATTGCAAGATTATTTACACACATGGTACAAAAATGTCCAAGGGTATGAAAAAAATCACCAGTAACACAATTTTGCAGCAGCCTCATTTACACCTGCAATTTTATACCATTTATTATTACATTGTACTAAGACACCAGATCCAAAGAAGTGCACTCCCTTCGGGACGTTCAGGAGTTACAAATATATTGTGATTGCATAATTCATATTGCACAATTGTATAAAAACATAAATACTAGCTATTCTATTTTTTATTTTTCTTATTTAAATACAAAATACATGTCACGTAGTCAAATATTCTGTTCAAGTGCAATTCAGGTGCTCTCTTTAGTCCTTCCGAGGAGAAAAAACAAAACCAAAAAAGGCAAATTTTGATAGTTTTGGCACAAAGTTTCAACCTCCGCCCCATGCCAACGGTTCTAAATTACAACACGCCCGAACCTTTATAGAGTAGCAGTCATATACATATAGTATAAAAACAGGTTATTTACAGGCTGAGCCAGACGGACACGAGAAGCAGCCGCAGCGGCCGGGCCGAGTGTCACCGGTGCTGCTGGGGTCGGGGGGGGATGGACGGATGGATGGACGGATGGGCGAGGGACCCTCCCCACTTAGGCCGGCTGCTGGGGGTTCACGTTGACGGGCGGAGGGTGTCCTAGGAGACCGATGCGCTGTTTCTGCTTCCTCTGCTCCGTCATCTGGAAAAATCAAAAAGCTTGCTCACGAAGGGCCTAGACGCTTCCTGTGCGTCAGCTGGCCGAGGGACCCGGGGTGGTTAGCGTTTGCTCCAAATCCCGCCTTTTTCTACCCATAACCGCTCCTCCGCCCGCCGGGCCAAGCACCAAGGGATGGAAGGGGCAAACTGCAGCCCCCCCCGTCCTGTGTTGCCCCTCGGGGGGCGACGACCGTTTTGCAAGGAAAAAAGGCTCACAGCAACCTCTCCCCCCCCTGCTGGCCCCGCTGTGAGCAATTCTCTGTCACCCGTCCAACCTACGAGGCAGACGAGACACAGAGGGCAGAAAAGAAAGAAAAAAAACAACCAAAAAAAACCCAACAACAACAAAAAAAAGGGGGCGAGCCCTCAAGTCAGGCTGGGAATACCCTCGGTCTTTGCTGGAATAGACGCTAGTGCTCCTGCTCCAGTCAGGAAGGAGCCAACATCCCTCTCCCTTTGCCAAAAAGCCAAGAGGCAAGACAGGGAGGGGAGGTTTAACCATCTCGCTGCCAGGCAGCACTTCCCATCAGGTAAAATAACATTGCTCCTGGTGGCTGCCCACCATCGTGACCTGAAAACGGATCATGTCTTTTTTTATTCCTGATATTGAGGAGTAGCCACCATCCTGTTCTCTGCTCTTTTTTCAAACCTTCTGGGAGGCTTCTGATGACTTGCAGAAGCTGACACACGCCACGTCAGGAAGGACGGCAGCGTGGGCAGGGGCTCCAGCAGCCAACAGCTGGATGGCTGCACACACTCCCCACTGTGTCTTGGCTTCAGAGGAGCTGACACACGGGACAGTCTGCGGCAGCCCTGCCGAGGAGGACGCCAGGGCACCACCTCACACCTGGACCATGGAGGGGAGCCCAGTGTTGCTCCTTGGGCACTTGGACTCTACCAAGAGCCCCTGCACCCTGAAAGACACATGGGAACACCCAACAGTTGCCCATGATGGGTGATGGCACTGATGGGGTGCACAAGGAGCCATGCTCATGTCCTGCTCCAGCTGCTCCTTCCCTAGGGGTGAGCACCCCCCTGTCTGCAGCAACAGGCTTGAGGGTGCTGGGGCACCCCACTGGCTTACCAGGGAGTCACAGGACCTCCTGCAGCACAACTGTGCACCAGAAAATCCAGCCCAAAGGCTGATTCACCCAAAAAAGTAATTTTTCATTCAAGTATAAGATATAATTTAGATTATTTTTCTTTATGAGAATTTACCGAGTTCCCTGCAGTGCTCTTCCTCTAACATCTCCATTCACAACCTGCCTCTGCAGAGGAGAACCTGAGAATCCTGGTGGACAACAGGTTGCCCACGAGCCAGCAATGTGCCCTTGTGGACAAGAAGGCCAATGGTCTCCTGAGGCGCATTAAAAACAGCATGGCCAGCAGGTTGAAAGAGGTTCCCTCCTCTTTTGCTCTGCCCTGGGGAGGCCACAGCTGGAGCACTGGGACCAGTTCTGGGCTCCCCAGTTCCAGAAGGACAGGGAACTACTGGAAAGAGTCCAGCAGTGGCTACAAAAATGATCAGGGACTGGAGCATCTCTCTGCTGAGGAAAGGCTGAGAGACCTGGGACTGTTCAGCTGGAGAAGAGCAGACTGAGAGGGGGTCTCATCAATGCTGAACAATAGCTAAAGGGTGGGTGGCAAGAGAATAGGGCCAGAATCTTCTCAGTGGTGCCTGGGACAGGACAAGGGGCAACGGAACATGGGAAATTCCATCTGAATATGAGGAAAACTTCTTTCCTGTGAGGGTGGCAGAGCCCTGGCACAGGCTGCCTAGAGAGGTGGTGGAGTCTCCTTCTCTGGAGATGTTCCAAACCCACCTGTGCTACCTGCTTTGGGTGACCCTGCTCCGGCAGGGGGTTGGATGATCTCCAGAGATCTTCCAACCCCTACAATTCTGTGACTCTGTAACCATTTAGTTTTCAGATATTTAATCACCAAAGTCAGCCAATATAGCTGTCTGTGGAAGTTACTCCAGGAGAAGGCAGATGACGTGCTCACACATTCATCTGTAGTGCACACTTGAATGTATTTGTCTAAAAGCTCCGATTTTGGCGATGGTGAAGAGTCTTCCCACCCCCATCCCGGGGTACCCTGGCCCACTGGGACAGCCAGCCTCGGGTCTGGAGTTCATTGTAGGGAAAGAAATTGGTCAAAACAGGCAGTTCTGGGCAACCTCCAAAGGGCTCCTCTGTGTCCCACGGGCCACACAGCACTGCTTTCACTCCGGCTGGCTGGGTATAATTACACTCATTTAACTGCCGGGGAAAGGACTGAAATACAGTATTTCCTCTTGAAACCATAATTAAAGTCATCTGCAGCCTGGTGCTGTGCTCATCGCCTGACCCAAGGGAGGCAGAGCTGTTATTGTACCTTTCCAGGAAGGTGACCGCAGCCTCCCAGGGACAGGTCACACCTCCCCATCCTCTGTGCCGTGTTTCTGGAAGTCCATTTCACAACAGGCAAAGGGGAGCAGGAGGAGAAGGGTCTTCCCATGGCTCTCTGGTCTCAGCCACACACACCAGCTCAAGCAGCTGGGCCTTTTTTTTTTTTTAACCATTTCTAAGACTACTCATAGGTTGGGAATGCAAAGAGGCGATGGGGACTTCATTTTAAAGTTGACACTTTACCGTGTCTGTTTAGTTTGAGGAAGAGGAGGCTGAGGGGAGACCTCATGGCTCTCTACAACTACTTGACATTGTAGAGAGGTTGGTGCTGGTCTCTTCTCACAGGGAATTAGAACAAGAGGGAATGGCTTCAGCTGCAACTGGGTAGGTTTAGGCTGGACATCAGGAAAGAGTTTTTCCCAGCAAGAGTGGTCAGAGCCTGGAATGGGCTGCCCAGGGTTGAACCCCCAACCCCTGAATGTGTTTCAGAGTGATTGAGATGTTGGGGGCGGGGGGAGAATCTGGTGTAGGGGAGGAATTTGTAGAGTAGGGCTGATGGTTGGACTCGATGATCCCAAGGGTCTTTTTTCAACATGAATGAGTCTATGATTCTAATTAGCTGAGAAATTCCTGAGAAAACAGAACACCGTGATTTCACACGGCCCATCAACTGATTTGGGGAGATGTGGAATGAAAACGGAAAGAAAAAAAGAACATGAAAAGGGACTCCAAGGGGTAGTTTTCACGCCGTGTAGAAAAAGGGATGGTGTAGGCGTCCACAGAAGGCAAGAATAAAGCAACTGGAAGATAAAGCCGAGAGAGAAATGGAATCACAGCGTCAATGGGGAAGGTCACTAATCCTGCCCGATGCCTAACGCTTGTCCAGAGGGCACAGGGCTACAAGATGGAGCAACTTTCATCTCTGCCGCATTTACCTGCAGAGCAAATCTCTTGCAAAAAGCTTTACAGCTGCAGCGACTCCCCGCCTGGGCCTGAAAGGCGATGAAACCCCAGCCCAGGGAACTGCAGGGGAGCCGTCACCTACCAGAGTAACCCTGACTGGACTGAAAAAAGCCAAACCAAGGGGCCTGAAGTTCACCCGAGCTTGGAGCCAAGCTGGACTCGCCGGTAGCCGTTGGTAAGTGCACAGAGTGGGTTCCAAAGGTTACGGGTGAGTTGGAGTTAACTCCAGGAGCAGGAGCATGAAGGGCAGGAGCCGGCAGGCACAGACAGGCCACCAGTGTGCATGGGGTAAAGCCAACCCGAGCATCAGCTCCTCCAGAGAGTCACGTTTGCGGTGACAGAGGCCAGGGGCCTGTCCTGAGCCAGCAGCCAAAATCCACTCCAGACGCTTCACACTCACTGACATGGGAGGACAGCGCTGGGAAGGGCTTCGAGGTGATTACATCTAATCTCTTGCTGCTGCAGACAATTATGTTGTAATTTTTTATGTTTTTTTGTGCAGAATTAAAGTGATCGAGATATGAATGGCTCTTGGTGCCCTTCCTCATGAAGCAGGCCTGCCCGATTCCAGTTTCTAACTACAGTATCCAGAAACCTAACGAGCTTGAAAAGCAAATGAATGAGAGGTTTTCCCTTTACTTAATTACAAGGAAATAACTCAGGGAACTTTTATTTGTATTTAAGTTCCTTTTCCTGGAGACAGCTCCTGATCATGAGGAGGGATATACTGGCTGTGTCCAATAATTGGAGCATCCTGCAACCTAAGCAGGGCTCTCGGTAACGGTACTTAGGGGAATTCCTAAAAGCTATCACAACATTAATGAAGCTGGTTTCCTCTTTTGCTTTTACAGTCAAATAGCTCCCTAAAAGCTAAATCCTTCATTCTTCTTTTCACAAAGAGTGAGAAGGGTTTTTAGTGCTTGGCCAGCCAAGAGCTGCAAGCTTCAGAAATAAATGCGTTCAGCCCCAGAGCTGGCTGCGGCCAGTGGAAAGGCTCCCGGTGACTCCAGACCACTTTGAGTCAGACCCTTCAGCAGGAAGACAGAAGACACATGTTTCAAGATAATTGTTTCCAGGCAAAACAGCAAAAAACCACTACCCGGCAAGTATTAAAGCACTGACAAAAGAGCAACCGCCTCTACCCCTCCATCCTCAAAACCATCTAGAGCCAGAGGGGGGTCCGTGGCACAGAGTCTGAAAACTTAATTGGAGCCAAGAGCAGCCAATTTCTGTGCCCAGTCCTCCACGTTAATCCTTTCCTTGTGCTCCGGGGGAGGTGGGTGGGTGGGTAAAGGGTCTGGCTCCATCAGAAACACCAAGCACGATTGGAAGGCAGGGAGCCGGGGTCTCAGTCACGACTGGCTTCCAGAGACTCACATCTCTGAGAAGATAACTGGCTTCAGGAGAAAGCAGAGCCAACCCGGAGCAGAGGGGGAACCCGATTAGTACCGGAGAGAGCAGTGCTGACCCCGCTACAGTAGGCACATGGCATCTGGAAAGGTAACGAGATGAACCCACTGGCCTTTTTATCTGCCTGCTGCGATCCCACCGGCTGCCCCAGGAAACCACCCGGTGCAAGTCAGCAATTAGTTTTATCCAGTGGCCCTATCTATATAAACTTAACTAATTGAACCATCTAGCTCAGGTTTATTAATCCATAAAGATAAGCAGCTAGTCACTTCACTGCCACAAACAGCTCCGGACAACAGCATTTTCCCTTCGCGGGTTCAGCTCTAATCCCTGGGGACAACATGAAATAAAGTCCTGCTGCCTCCGTGGCTCTCACAAAGTCACCGCTGGTGATCGATTTGTGACAATCCCTATGATCCCCTCCAGATCTGACCACAAGTTATCACAAGTCCTCCAACTCCTGCTGCAGGAAGAAAGACTGCACCAAAAAACCACTGGGAGGTCTCTGCGGCGCTTGCGTGAGCAGCAGCAACAAATGCTGCAAAACCACTTCTGTGGGTGCATCTGTCCCTGCTATGGCCTGAAGTGTGACAGTCATGGAATCATGGAATGGTTAGAGTTGGAAGGGACCTTAAAGATCATCCAGTGCCACCCCTTGCCTTGGGCAGGGACACCTCCCACCAGACCAGGTTGCTCCAAGCCCCCTCCAACCTGGCCTTGAACCCCTCCAGGGATGGGGCAGCCACAGCTTCTCTGGGCAACCTGGGCCAGGCTCTCACCACCCTCACACCAAAGAAGTTCTTCCCAATATCTAATCTCAGTCTCCCCTCGTCCAATTTAAAGCTGTTACCCCTTGTCCTGTCACTGCACTCCATGACAAAGAGTCCCTCCCCAGCTCTCCTGTAGCTCCCTTCAGACACTGGGAGGCTGCTCTAAGGTCTCCCCGGAGCCTTCTCTTCTCCAGACTGAACAACCCCAGCTCTCAGCCTGTCTGCATTAGCAGCCATGGCAGGGGGGAGACCAGCACAAAGCAACCACACTCGGAGCATTTCTCCAGTTCCACAGTGGGTTTTGAGGTCTGTGCAGCAGCACTGCTATCAATATCACACCCTCTGACTTAGAGGATTTGTGCTAAGGCCTGGGGTTAAAACCCGTACCACCACCACCACCACTACACGCACACAGGCTGCCTGCACCAGCCATGACTGATTTAAGTCAGCATCAGCTTTGATTTTGGCTTTTTTGGGTCTTAGGTTTTTTTGGTGGTTTTGTGTTTTGTTTTGTTTTTTAAAATGCAAGTTTTTCCTTTGTGGAGGTGGCCGCTTTGGCCCACGCCGGCACAGTGAGGGCTGCCAGGCGGGTCAGCAGGGCTTTGGAAGGACATTTTGTTTGTTCACTTCTCTCCCAGCCGGGTTTGCAGAAGCTGTAAAGCACCTCTTTGTACCCACAGGACCTTTGTCCTGCCCATACCAGTGCACAGCTGCACGTTCCCAGCCGGCTCGCCTTTACTTACCTGGTCTTTAAGCTCCGAGAGCTGCCCAGAGAGGTTGGTCACGAGCTTCATGGTGGACTCCAACTTCTCCTGCAAGTTCCTCAGCTCGTTCTGCTCCCCTTCCGCGTCGCTGCTCACCAGTGACATGGCCCGCATCCGGGGGAACCAGTCCAGGTTTCTCTCCTGAGAAATCAGACACAGGGAGTCACAATTAGCGTTTGCCTAATTGAAAACCCGCACCTGAGCGCCGCCGGATCTCCAGTGCCACACAGGGACACTCCTCAGCTAAGCAGCCTCTGGAGTTATTTTCACTTGCATCTCACTGGAGGGTCTGCAAAATTGCTCACTACAGGCAATGAGGCCCTTCAGATCAAAATAGTGAGAATTAAGACTGCTTTTTGCTGTTTTTTTTTTCCTTTCCAGCAATTCACTCTCCCCAGCCATTCCTTCTTCAGATACACTGCAGTATAATACCTGAACACTGAACATTAAACCAGCCCAGACTTCATGTCTGGACGAGCATTTCCCAGTGCTAGAAGTCTGCTGCCACCTTAGCATCTTTTAATTTGTCTTTATTGGAGATTTTCTGCTGATAAAAGCTGGTTTGGGTTTTTTTTTCGGTCGAGCAAACCTTGGCCGCGCTTTCTAATGAGACAAACCATGTTCTACCCGGGAGTGCTTTCCTAGCTGACATCCTTCCTTTATAATGAAATAGAAAAAAGAAAAAAAAAATATCATATTCTGACTGGTTGATTCAGGCTCAACTGTGGGCCAGATGAGATGACCATGAATTGCTTATAATAAAGCTGTTGTTCAGGCAAATAAATTCTCTACTATTCCAGGCTTAAGTTAGAGTCAGGAGCTCCAGCGGACACGTGCTGGGTGGGTTTGACGGGTATGTACCTAGAGGCTCACACATACACTCACGGACATGCCAGTGACGTTAAAAATAAAAGCAGGAACGGAATAGAAAGCCACAAGAGAGGAGGAGGGGTGCACACCACATCTTGACACCTTACATTTCAACACCGGACTGGTTTCCTATCTCGTCTGGTTCTCCTCCCACGCTGGAGATACTCTCAGAAATGGAAGTTAAACCAAGCGCTGGAGGAGATAAGGATGTGCACACTCTCGGAGGTGACGCTGCAGCAACTGGTAATGTTTTAAACAAGCCAGATGGGAGGGTAATGGCCTGCTGGAGTCACAGTCTCCCACACCAACCATTCATCCCCATCACTGATTAACGGCAGCCAAAGGTCACCCGCTAGGCAGGGCCAGGCTCTTTGCTGGGATCTCTCTCAAACTTAGGGCTTGTTTTTACAGCTCTGCAAACTCTCTTCGGCTTTTTGGCATCCCTTGCCTAAACCTCTTAACTCTAAGCTGCTCCCCTCATCTCTCTGGTCACCACCCTCCCCTTTCCCCTCAATCACAGCAGCATCCATCCTCCTGCAATCAGGGCCCTGCATCTCCGCAGAGATTCACAGCCCCCTCCCTTCCTAAAAGTCAGATGTGATGCCCAGACTCATCGTCTCGAATCAGTTGCTGCTGACCTGCCCGGAGTTTGCTGTTGCCGAGATCAGGAGGCAGAAAAGCAGGCCCTTTCCCCTGCAGCAGCACCACAGGATCCCCACGTGATGCAGAACTGCCAGAAAGGCTTTTTTTCCTCCTGATCTCTGTTTACAGGGCAGATGGTTTCTGCTAATAAAAGAAAAAACATATATATATGTACAAAAAAAAAAAGCTTTTATCAAGACAAGTGCCAAAATATTTAGGACTTTAGGAAACGACAGTGCCACAATTAAGATTTAATAGTAGTAACAGGCCACATTTCACTGTGTTCTTAGGGAAATAGTAGTATAGTAGCAAAATCCCAGTTAGGGAAGAGCGGGCAGGCTCAGCAGTAGTGTCTTTCCCCTCCCACCCAGGGAAAACCAAACTAAACCAATTGCTCTTCCCTCCCCACTCTCCTCCAGTCCAGAAGTTTTCAAGGACAAGGCAAGTTATAAAAAGTAATTTATATTCAGTTTGCCTGGACCCTCAGGTCAGCAGCCTGAGGTTGTTAGGGCAGATGCAGGAGCAGAGCCCTGAAGCTCCTGCCCACTCCTTACCTGCTGTGGAACTATCACTGTTTTACTTGTTCCCAAAGAGGTGAGATGTCCAAGCCCAACCCAGAGCCGCAGCCAGGCCCCATCCTTCTGAAAGACGAAGGGACAAGGGGAGCAGGACCTGGAAACACCAACCTTTCCCTGCCTGTGGCATCTTATTAAGAAACATCCCAAACCTTTTTCCAGCAGCTTTACTTTGCAATATGAGCAAAGGCTGTACCTGCTGCAGAAGCTGCAACTTGATGGTTGCAGGCAGGGAAGGTGAGGGGCAGTCTCGGATGGGGGAAGCAAACCAGCCAGCACCAGAGCATCACCAGCCTCTGCAGGCTTGTCAGAAGTTTCCTGCTCGCTGGCTGTCTGAAAGCCCCGGCTCTTGAAGTCACTTGAGTATGGGAAAATCTTAGCTTTCACTTGAAAAAAACAACAAAGTGCCTCTCTAGTTCTCATGGGCAAAGATTAAAAACAAAACCCCTCCAACATGAACTCCGCAAGCTGAAAAAGGAGGAGGTTAGTGAGGAGACAGGACTCGGGGCTGCCTGGGCAGTCTCCTGGGCTCCCTTTGGAGCCTGGAATTGGCATTTCCCCTGCTGACTCCTGGTCCCTCTGAGAAATACCCAACGGGGGCACCTGGAAATTTTCTGTGTGGAGACAGGCTTGGGGAAGGACCTACACAGCTCTTTGCCAACCCACACCACAGGGCTGGACCTCACCCGTCCTCCCATTCAAGTTTCATGGGGCTTGTTGGCTACGACTCAAACCCAAAGTTCAACCTGGAGGTGTCCAGCTGCCACCCAGTCAGAAATAAGGGGATGTCCACCCAAACAGTCCTGGCAAGCGCCCCAAGGGGAGGAACCAGTAAAACTGCATCCGTGCAGGTAGAACTGGTCCCAGGGCTTGCTTACCCCTGGTGGCTGCTGGAGAGGGCAGTGTAGAACTGGTCCCAGTGCTTGCTGATGCATAGTGGCTGCTGGGACTGTCCAGGAAGGGCAGCAAGGATGCTGCCAGCTTGCAGGTGTGCACCTCCTTCCCTCCTCATCCTCCTCTCTCTGCACACACCATCCTGCAACCCTGGGCTCTGGCTTTGCATGGGAAACCTTCAAGCCCGTTCCCGCCACCGCCGAGAGAAGCTGGGGGGGCCTGGATGTGCCCTGCCTGCTGCAATGCAGACTCCTGCCCCGCTGCCTGGCCCTGGTTGTGCTGGGAGGAGGTGTGAGGGGATTGGGGTGGGTGTGTGTGTGTGTGTGTGTGTGTGTGTGTTTTCTTTTAAGTAAATAAACAATGATGCCTGGAGCGGAGCTGGTGCAAAGGGAAATAAGCAGGAATGCAGAAAGGTCAGTGGCCAGCGAGCCTGCTGGGCCAGCGTGCGGCAGCCAGCCCAGCTCCCGGCCCCTCAGCAGAGCGCTGCTATTCAAGGTTGAATAAAAGATTTATATCTCGATGATCTAGTTTCTGCTGAACTTTAAAGGCCACCCCAGTGTTCAGCTAAAGACACAGCCTCACATCTTTCACCGGGGATGGGGTGCTTCTGCTAGTTTTTCAGAGGTGCTAAAGCGAGACGTGNGCTCCCTCTTCCCGTCACCCTCGCAGCTTCCTCTGCCTCAGCAGGCGAAGCGACTGAAGCCGCTGACGGAAGCTGGCTGACCGCAAGGGCTGGGTTTCGGGTTAGCTCTTTTCTAGGTAAAGTTGGAAAAGTCCCTCTGGTAAAGCAAATATCATTAAATCTCAGACATGGGGGCGATGCTGACCGTCCACGATTGGAAATTTGAAAAGAATTAAAAAAAAAGAAAAAAAAAGAAAAAAAAAGAAAGAGGAAGCGGCACTGCATGATGCAGATGCAATTCATTCTGAGAAGTGCCCGCTCCTCCCTGCTTCTGCCGAAGAGTTTATTCTAAGAAAGGTTTCTGAGGCAACCTCCGTGGTGAGCCCTGCCAAGAGATGCATTAGCCCCGCTCCTGGGGAAGGAGCAGGGCTCATCCCCGCAGCCAGCCGCTCCGAGGAACTCACCGCTCCTCTGCTGGGTCTCCATTTATCCAGCTACTGCTGCAACTAATATTTATGGGGTGCTGAAGAGCTAATTCAGTGTGCAAATTAAATCCTACAGCCTGCCATCAGAAGGCTGTCTGGCAGCTCTCACTTCGAAGGGGAAGGGCGGCAGCAGCAAATCCCAGTTTCTGTCATGTGTTGTTAAAACTCATACAGCTAATAAACAGCTAGGTGAAGTGCTTTGAAAATGACTTTTTTTTTGTTTGTTTGTGGCACGATGTAACTCCTCAAGGCCCTTTCCTGCGCTTCCTGGAAAAAGCCCCAGGGCAGGTTCTCTCTTTCTTCTGCAAAGAACTCGCCCATCACTTCTTCCACACCAAGCCACCCTTCTCCCCTTTGCCATCAGGAACAGCACTTGACCGTGTCCCTCCCTCCACACGTTCAAACCCTCCCACCCACCATGTCTTTAAACAGGAGGCTGATGATATAAGGCTAACGATACAAAAAAATCTCATTTTTCGCTGTTTCCACAGATTCCATACCCAGGTGGCTTTTCCACTGGTGCAGAACAGGGAGCCTGGAGGACAGACACCATGCCCAAAGGTGGAGGACGACCACGTCCCTATATGAGATGATCCCCCCACTATGTCCCAGTGCCAGCTCTGCTGCAGGTGACTCACTCGAGCGTTGTATTTACCAGCAGTGAAGTTACCCCACCGAGCATCACCCAGCTCGATGCGACCGAGGCAGCCGGCCCCGGTGGGAATCCCCGAGGGTGACCTCCTTACTCTTGCAGAAGGGACAGCATCACCTCTCCGCAACAACCTACTTCTGGGCTGTTTGGATCTAGATTTGAAGTAGGACACGTTACACCACCATCAGCTGGGCAGGACAGAACAATTAAGCGTGCAAAGGGCTGAACGAACGGCTGCCGGTGGCCACGGCTGCTGTCACCCACCTCCTCTTGCACAACGCATCCGGCACAGCCCCGCGGCACGGGTCCCCGGCATGGTGATGACTCAGGGGACAGCCACCTCACCCCAGTCCCAGGCCACCTCCTGGGCACAGGGTGTGGGGGTTTGGTGTTTTTTTTTTTCTTTTTTTTGTCCTGGGCCAGCGCTGCAGACCCAGCGGTTTATTTTTCCCCAGCATGTTGATGGTTTCCAGTTGGAAACCTTCCCCTTCGCTGGCGGAGCCCCAGCAACAAGGACAGGGCACCCACCCGTTGGAATCCACCCCATGGCCCCACACGTTATCCAAACAAACCATTACACGGAACGGGGCTGAAGCCTTGGCTCCTGTTTTCATCCACCCAGACCCTTTTTCTGCCGCACGCTCAGCCAAAGTGAAACCTTTGGCTCCTCAGCAGGGATGCTGACCCGATATTCCCAGCACAGACAGCCTACCCAGGTGGGTTTGTTATCAGGGGAAAAAAAACCACCTAAGGTGAACACCAGCAACAGGAGAGGGGTTTTTTTTCTGCTGCAGGGCAGGCCAGCTCGCACAGCTGCGTGGGCAAGGTGAGGTTGACCAACCATTTCTCCCTGTGCAGCTTCTGGTTTGCACCTTACAGCCGATTTCAGGGGTGGAACAAGTTGCTTCACCCATCTTAAATGCAAAGCTGGGGACCTGTGCTGATGACACAGTGTTTCCAGCAGCCAAAAGCCTTCTGCCAAACACACCTCTTGGCTCTTCTATGCCTCTGCTATTATCTGTTGTTTAACCCTGTAATTAAATTGGCTGACTCTGGTAAGGTATCTCAAGATGCAGAAGACACCACCAAATTAAGCGCTATCAGCTCCAATTGAGAAGCTGACCTCTGCAGTCCTCCCTCCTCTCCCAGCTTGTACCCAGCTGAAATAACCTCAGTTTCTTCATCAATAGCCAAACAACCACCTGCAAGATACTTCTAGGGGCTGCTTTCTTCTGGGTCTGCAATCGGGTTGATACGACAAAGCTTTTTCACTCAATTTTGCCCCAAAGTACAGGATTTCCAAGTACCAATTACACACAAATATAACTAAGTTTCTAATACTTTCTCAGACTATAATTTCAGCTTTTATGAAAACACACACACACATATCTTTATCCAGTGCTGGAATCATTAAGCCTTTTCTGAAATGCTTCAGCTTTGAAGCATCACAGCTTACTCCTATAGGTGCTGCAGTTCACATTCAGCTTTTTCTCACCTCCAGCCAAATTATATTTGCTGTAGAGCCTGGGGAGGCAGTGACCCTTCAAAGCCACCATCAGGTGAGTCTCCTGCAGGTGGTGAATCACACACTGCTGCTGAGCTCCAGAGCACAGGGACAGCCGTGGCTGGGTGTTAAACTCCTCAGGAGAGATTTCAGGTCAAACTTGCACTTCTGGAAGACTGTAATTTTAAAAGCCTGATGCTGATGAAACCCTGCCTTTACTTACATCTTGGCAGACGTTACAGGCTACACCAGACACTGAGAACAGCAATAAGAAATACTTTTGCATTACGGTATAGTGCATCGCTCAAGACAAAAAGCCCAATGGTGTATTTGAATCTCCAAGTTGTGCAAAAAGAGGTTGATCAGGGCACCAAAGGAAATCTTTACCCTGCATTTCCATTCCAAATTCCTGTAAGGCCACCTGTGCCATCGCTCCTGTTTGTAGATGGTTCACTCTCAAATGACGCCACGAGGCAGGGGGACACTGGGGACCCGGTGCCCTCGACGGGGAGACACGTGCGCTTGGGCAATCCCTCGCACCTCTCTCTGGCTCGCTTTTGTAATAGAGGCCACCAGCACCTATCCTGCTGGGAAACTGCAGGAGGCAGTTAGGAGGCTTTGTGCTAAAAGCTTCTCCAAAGAAGCCTTTATTTCTTCAAGTCACCCTCACAGCCCTCACCCACACCGACCAGCCCCTGGTGGGAAGGTGTCTATGCAAATCCCCGCGACGGGGCAGGCAAGAATTGTGTATGCAAACCTTTGCCCATGCAAGAGAGGGCACACACTGCAGCTGCACACACAGCAGCTGGGGAATGCCAAGGAAACTGCAGTGGTTTTCCACCTACCAAGCTTCGGAGTGCCGGGTGGGTTTTTTTTTTTACATATTCTAAATGCCTGCAAACAGCTGGTTTGTAGCAGACCTTTGCCAAGACGCCAGCGAGAGCTTCAGGGACGGGGCTGCTGCTCCCGAGGCTGCCACAGTAACTGCAGAAAACTTTGGAAATTCTCAGGCCAGGATGGGGAGATAAGACATTTACATGAACTAATCTGTAGGGAGTTGCACCGAGTTCACATTAGTCACTTGGGTGGGGATGTCGATGTCTGGCCAAGACGATAAGTGGATCCCCCCCACCTCCTACACACTTGGTATTATTCAGACATCACCTGATCTTCCCCCGGTGACTACGAAGCCACAACAGTGGCTGAACCCTCCGCCTTCGTTCCTGGGAAAGACAGGAGGCACTGGACTACCAGCTCTGCGGCACCATTAGCATACCTTCCAGATAAACACTTTTCAAGAGACATTGATCCATCTTGCAGCCTCCCTATCTTAAGTGCACATCTGCAGGCCATGTAGCCAGATGAAGGGGAGCTGGGTCATCAGGAGGGCTCTATAAACACCAAGAATTAAAGGCCACCTCTATTAGCACTAGATGTTTCCTCATGCCCTATAGTACTGTCTGTGCTATTAAATGGCTATCAGGAGGTGTCTGAAGAATGCATCTTGGAGATGAGCTGCTTCATGCCAAGCTTCTGTTGGCTGCCTCCTGAAATCCATGAGGTTATCAACCTTGCCAACGCTGGTAAGGACTTTGGGAGAGCGGGTGATTCACCGCAGCAGCTCGGGTGTGTTCACAAGCTCAGCTTCTACATCAAACAGCACCAGAAACGCCATTCCCACCACCCCCACCACCTTGTACAGCTCCGGTACTTCCCAGCTAAGATTCTTGAGCTATCCCAGGTTTTACACCTTGTATTCCAGCAGGCACAGGCACACCTTACTGACAGAGGGGAATACTGTCCCTGACTACAGGGGGAAAAGCTGGCGATGGATTCCAGGCCTCCTAGCCAGAGTCTGGACTCGCAGCTACAAATCACTGCAGCCTGGCTTCCCAGAGACACACAGAGCAAAGAAGCTGAGAGTGCAAGCACCAACGGACCCGTGTTTGTAGGAAAACAACATTACAGAAGGTGTAGTTACAAATCAGTAGATTAGGCTTTCTATTTTCAAATCGATGTTTCTTTTAAGTATTTGTTTTGACCAGGCTTACAGTGTTCAAAACACTTCATACCCTCAAACTCTTGTTTCCAAGTTGACTTCTTCCCGCATGCTGTGTTTTAACCTAATGAGCTCCTATCTGTGAAAAAATATAAAATTCAGTGAAGAACTGTAGTTAATCACTGATTTTTTTTTCCTTCAAGGCTGCAATTTCTCTTTATGCTGGGTCAGACTCCTGCAGGCGACAGGATGAATTCTAGGGGCAAGATGCAGCTCTGCCATCTCCACTACAGTGGATAGCCTCAAAATTGCCTTTCTACACACATTATTTTTAGTCAGGGAAACAGCAAAATGCAAGATCGCTCTTAAAGCTTCTGAATATTCACTAACCAGCAGAAGTGAAACTGTCCAGGATTCTTTTGATACCACGATGCTTAAAATATCTTTAAAGCGCTCTACAAGCAGCACTGGAGGCAACGCACAAGCTGATGGTGAATATAATTTTAGTGTCCTAAATTCCTTTCTTTTTTTCTCTTTTTTTTTTTTTTTT
>VXBJ01003717.1:68116-79550 GCA_013400055.1 Nycticryphes semicollaris
TTTTTTTTTTTTTAAGGTTCTGTGGTGTTGGAACAACCCACAAATAAAAACAAATGCCTTTGCCATTTAGCTTTTTTTTTTTTTTTCTTTTTTAACTTTTACTATTGAGCAAAGGCAAAAATCCAAGAGTTTTCAGAAGATATTCTGTTGGGAGTTAGAGCAAAGGTGAAGCGTAGTTGAGGTGTATTCTGTCATCATGGTATGATCTGGAGCACATTATGCTTCCTAGTCTCAACTACTAAGGTGGGTATAAATTGCAGTTGAACAATGGTGCCACAGAACAACCCATGGAGAAGACATGGCCCATCTTTGTCATTATCAAAGATGTTAGAGTGCCACCTTCAGTCTGAAAACGTGGGGAGAAAAATCCCTTTTCAACCTAACCATGACACAAGTAGGGCTTTCCAAGAGAATCAGGTAGCTGCAGACATGAAGAAACCACAGGTTCCCATTCACCCTCTGCCCAAACACAAAATAAAACCATCACCTCCAACAGGTGAATGTGAATCTTTGGAACCACTGACTTTTTTAAGGCTTTCCCTTTTGCCTGTCCTTCCAGATTGATGGACCAAAGACCAAGGGCTTGAGTGAAAGATGAGCCGTGCCCCGCGTTACTTAGGCAGAGAAAAGGATTTCTGACTCTTACAGAAGTATTTAAAACAGGTCTGGCAGAGAAATATATTCATCATGTTTTACATTCAGATTTTCTAGGGCAGCAAAGAATGTTTTGAATGTCAAAGGACGACTTACTTCCTATTCCACGGCTCATACGGTCACACCACGCTTTCAACAGCATCACAGGGAGACCCTGCTGTCAGTTCTCAATTTAAAACTGGCTCGTGAGATGCAAAAACCCCACCAACTACAAGACATACTCCAAACCTCTACCTACAGCACACAGTTATATAAAACGGCATCTGCCTGAGACACTTGGTCTATGCATAATTTATCCGTATTCCTGTTCAACACAGCAATCAGCCTTTGCTGACACTTCCATGAAGGGGAATTCTGGTAAAAGTTCTCCAGTTTTTGCCTTTATTGCAAACATATTCTTGTTTTTGGGTCTTATCTAATTTGAACTGTTGATCTGAAATAATTTGTTAATAAATTGTGCATTAACCAGACCTTTTTTAAAACAAAACAAAAAACTAATTTTAAAACAACATAAAATAGTCTTTTAAAAGCAGAAACACTTTAAAAAGAGGGCAGTGCTTCACCCCAAAGTAACGCTTGGAATAAATAAAGGGAGCAATATAATCAGTCAGCCTAGAAAGCAGCAGCAGCAGCAGCGATGTGCTTCGTTATCTCGCTGTGCTAATCCTCCATCAGGTGACTGCTCACAAGATTTCTTTAAGCCCTCATTAGAGAGGCAGAAATTCAGAGCTAGGACATACACTTCAGTGACCCCGAAGTAACACGCTCAACCTCGAAGAGATTTGGGTGGGATTTACATCTGACCAGGGCCACGACAAATTGCCCACTTAAAGGCAGGCTGTGGCTCTGCAGCAAGAAAGTTAGGGACAAGTAAGAAAAGTAATCTGCCATATTTCTTTATTTGCCTTCAGAAGAAAACAACTAACTGAAACGTTATAAATCAGAATTGGCTTTTGCTAACCAGCCAGAAGATGCACAAATCGGTCATTGAGGTTTAGGCTCTAATTCCAGGAGCTCTGAACCTGCAGCTTGGCAGAGATGAGGCTTTTAAATTCTCTCATTAAAAGGCCTTGCAATCGAGTAGATATTAATTTTGGATTATTACAATAAGAAGCTAAAATCATATGACAACAAACCCTACAAGTCAGTTTAAGATATTTATACTGGGACAGGTTATAACTGGTTTGTGATACTTCAGATACTTCCACCGGCTTGAAAATATTCTCCCCTCACCATTAGTTTCCAAAAGAGAACAGCTGCTCTTCACCAGATTTAAAGCCAGGGCGACTACCTAAATATCACTGCTCACTGCCACCTACTCTGTGCTGCCATCAACCCCAGGGCTTTTCTCCAGTTACCTCGACAAGTACATCTTAAGTACATTATCTTTAGAAGAGGCTTCCAAAAGGAAAGGCATTGGATTAAGCCTATTATTGCAGGAAAGGTCTTACTCCAAGTTTTTGCTTACAAAATAAATAAAATACAGGATACTCTATTTACCAAGCACGCCTGTAGGTTGGTCTAATCTAGGAAACAAACAAAAAAAGGGCAAAACTCCAAACTCACCTTGATCATTTCTGCCACGTAACTTTCTGGTCCGGTATATTCTGTCGAGTCTTTTACTTTCACTAAGACAATGAAGCACAAATAATGCCACATGTTGTGCTCTTCTTTAATATGCTCTTCGAATGTCACTGTCTTGTTATCAAACTTATCTCTTTCCAAACCTACAAGAGTGACACATAACCCTTAGTATTTGCAAACCAGGACTAAGAAAATGAGCTCTAAGAACAAAACTTGTTTCTACAGCCTGCTCTGCTTAGTAACAGTCAGTCATTATTAAACGAACACTGAACAACAGGGATAAACTCTCTAAGAAATAGCCACCATGAAGAAAAAAGAGGAAAAAAAGGCAGAAGAACTTCTGCTCACATTTATTATATAGAACAGAAAACTTTTGATTGAAAAATAAATGCCAACAGTTTGCTGTATTTCATAACTCATCTCAAAGGCTGGGCAGCTTCAATTCCAGTCTACTGATGGGAAAAGCTTTCACAGGCACTGCTCAACGCTCAGCACCCTTGGAAAAAAACCACTGTTTATAATAAAATGTCTCCTGTTCCAACAGGAAATTATTCTTTGAAGCACAGGAGAAACAGAAACTAAGGGTTTGAGGAAAAAGGGTGTACTGAGCAGACGTTCCCCACCTCTTCCTGCTGCCAAGCTCCTACGCACGTGGTACCCGAGAAAATCGACTGGCTGAGGAAGGCAAGGTAGGAACAGCCAGGAATTCAAGAGTCCTGTTTCCTGCTAGCTTGCAGCCACCTTTGATAGAGTAACCCCTTATTCTGAAGCGTGTCTCTTCTACACTTACCACAAATAAAGCAAGTAGTTTTTAAAATTTCTTCTTTCTTCTGTTTTTCGCTCCTTAAATCGGCAAAAGTGTCAATGATCACCCCAAAAATCAGGTTAAGGACAATAATGATGACCATGAAGAAGAATAACAGGTCATATATCACTCTAGCAGCAAAGAGAGGTTCCTGCAAGATAGATGTTTTAATTATTAACCACCCAAATGCCTGCACATCTAACCCTTACCATGCCCTCCTCAGTCCAGCAGCAGAGTACACCGCCCCACAACCCCTCCCTTTAGAGTCTCCATTTTTGATACTCTCCGTCGATAACTTAAAACCTCAAACATTAAGTGAAACTAAAATGCAAGATTACTGAAAGAAAAGGCAAATTACTCAGCGACCAGCGTGTGATCTCTACAGAGCTGCTCCTTCTGCTTACTGTGTGCAACTCTGTCCTCTCTCACACTGAAATCTGTTCTCTCCTCACTCCGCAAGCTCATCCAAATGTTATCCTTACATTAATCTGCTGATTTATCAATATAGTATCAGTGTCGACCATAAAGTCTTTTACTGGAACTTAATACTATTCATTTCATTTCTGCTAACAACCGTATGCAGACATTAAAGCTGGACTTGCCGTTACCCAATACATATTTGTTGGAGACCCGAGTACCCAAATATTCCCATCTCCAGAATCATCCTGCCAGCTGGGTGCCAAACTTTTATTAAGAATTATGTAACTTTTAAACCATTGTAAGCTGAAAAGAAGGCTGAAGATCAGGAACCACTTTGAAATTGCAAGACAGTACAGAAAAGCATTCAGTCTGACCAAGGCTGCTCCTTTCCCCCTAAGGTGGTTTTGGGGAACGACAACTTGGGACACAGATGGGCACAAAGAACTAAAGCAGCAGCAATAGGGACAGCTGTGGGTATTATCAAAAATTCCTGCTGAGGGTATTATCAAAAATTCCCCAATGATGCCTCCAACCAACAACCTTCTTTCCCACAGTCCCAGTTTCAAACCACCTTAGTCCCTGTCCTCCCATCCATTCCCTGTTTTACACCCTTCACCATTCCTGAGCATCCCTTGGGAGGAAGAGTAAAACCCCTGCCATGAGCACAGGATCAGCTATTTTCATTCTGCTACCTCACCTTACCCTTTCACTAGGCTTCTACTTATTTCTCCAGATCCTGAACTCCCAAAGCACAGACTGTCAGCTACTCCAACTCTGTTCTTTTGGGCCCCATTCCGGACAGCCCTCAAGCTAAAAAAGCCCTAAAAAAAGGACATGTAGAAGCTTGCTTGAACTGGTGGCTGCTTAATTGATCCTACAGAGATTTAAGTGTATTACAGAGAGAGAGTGCAGTCCCTGCCAGTCGCGCTGGATCCTGCCTCTGTTGAAAGGGAGCGTATATGCATTTTCCCCAGCAGAACTAGATCCCCAGCCCGACGTGGTTATCACTTTCCCACCCCCATTCAGTGATAATGTACCTCTTTGGATGGTTTCCTGAGCACATCACCTACTCCACCCCCACTCCTGAGCCCGTGACTCAGTACAGTAACAATGCACATCAGTAACGTCTCGCACGTATGCTCTTTATTCTCTTCCTCCATTTCTTCAGCAATCAGTTCTGTTAAACACAGCAAGCAAACACACGTTTCAAAGGCAAGAAGATCAGTTTTAAATCATTCTTTCCACTTCTCTCTCCCCTGTGTAAAAACTGCCAGATTTGCAGCCAGCATTGTGAACCTCCTAAGCTCTTGCAAAGAGCCGACCAGTTGTACCAGTGGAAGTTTAGGATGGATATGAGGAAACATTTCTACACTGAAAGGGTTGTCAAACACTGGAAGAGGCTTCCAGGAAGGTGGTGGAATCACCATCCCTGCAGGGATTCAAGACAGGGAGATGTGGTGCTGAGGGACATGGGTTAGTGGTGGTTTTTGTCATTGTTGGGCTGAGAGTTGGACTTAGAATCATAGAATAGAATCATGGAATGGTTATAGAGTTCAAGATCATGAAGGTCCAACCCCCTTTCCATGGATAGGGACACCTCCCACCAGACCAGGTCTCTCAAAGACCCATCCAGCCTGGCCTTGAACGCTTCCAGGAATAGGAATTAATAATTTGAAGGGTCCTTTCCAACGTGGGCAATTCCATGATTCTATGACCATGGGAGCAGGTCTCTGCTCTGGTTCCCCCGTGCCCTGCCCTCCTCTCCCCACCAGCAGAGTTTTCTTTTGTGCTTTTGAGCTGCTGTCTTTGACTCTGTTAAATCTCTCTTTCCATTTCTGTTAGCAGGCACAGCTCAGATCACCAGATGCCTGTTTATACAGAATCAGAGCTTTTTGACAGCTCAGAGGACAAAGTGTTGCCTCTTTCACTCTCCCCTGGTGCCTAACAGATTGCACAGCCTTTGGGCTGCACTCAAAATGGCAACTTCGACTTGTATTTTTCAAATGGCTAAAATATCACTGCTTATGGAAACGGCGCTTTACTAAAAAAGCACCACACTTTTTTTGACCCTTTCTTCATTTGGCTGAAGCCTCCAACTTCACGGTTTCAGTTGCAGAACTGCTAGAATTAATTACCTAATCTCATCTACCCTCCCTGTACCCATTAAAAGTCTCATGACTTTCACTTCATCATGAAAAGGCTCGCAAGCGGGTCCCACTTTCCCACAGAAAGGCCCAAATCCCCGTGCAATCCAGACACAGCCAAAACCCAAGACAGCAGAGGAATGGCCAAAAATTTAGGCATCACTAATATCCCATGCCACGCAAGACCCAAGTATCTGGTTGATTATTTTGGATATAAAAACATCTCTGGAGTTTTCCTTTGAGCAGCCAGAGTGTATGAAGATGAAGTGGCACACTCCTGCTCCAGCTGAATAAAGCAGCTTTTCTCATATCAACATTGAAGCTTTGCTTATTGAAGAGGACACTTGAAAACAGAGCCATCTCCTCTTGCGAGCACATGGGCTCGTGGCCATTACTGACCTTTGAAAGATTTGCTCGGTCAGAGCTCCAATTCTACAAGAAACAGTGATGCTCTGTCTGGCTCTCGCAGCCAGCACCGTAAATCTCCGAGAAGTAAATTACATTTTCTAGCAAATAAAACTGAAATATTTCAATACCCCATCTGAGGCTGGTGGTTCTGTTACAAGTAATATCTTGCACACACTTCTATCTCAAAACCCCCCAAACCTACCCTGTCTACTTAATCCATTGAGTACTTCCTGCCATTATATTAAAAAGTTTCCTTAGTTAGCTAGATAGAATAAAGCTGACAATAAACAATGTTCCGCTCCATATTTCACAGTGTATTATCCTCTGAGATCACATTAAACAGACTCATGCTTTAAAATAATAAACTCTGCAAAGAGGCATAACTGCATCACTTCCTTCTCAAACAGATAAGGTAGAAAATTGAATACGATTGTTTTATCAAAGTATGGTTTAGTTCCAGGTTTCTCTAGTTTAATCACTTCATATAACAAATGTCATTTATGCTGTTGGCCTAAGTCAATCCATTTTCAAGTTAGTCTCATGATTGCTTTGTTCCAAAATTTATTACAGAGGATTTTTAAAGACTACTTTTTTTTTCATTCGAGGTGCTAGAAAAAGCACAGTTAACTTTCTTTTTTAACCAGAAAAAAGTAGGAAGACTGAGTGTGTGAGCTACGAATCCAAGAGCAGATACTTACGGTCTGAAGGAATGATTGAAGAACAGTTTTCACTGCTACCTGCTTTGCATACATCTGAATAGAGAAACTCTCCGGTCATGGTCTCACCTGGCTCCGTGCGGTCTAAAAACAGAAGGTGATGAATCAAATGGGTAAGTTTAACGTTTTGTAAGGTTCTTTCTCAGATATTAAGGTATGATATTCATTGTGCAATCATTAGGAAGGTTTAGACTCTTGTATTTATCCTGGAGTTTAGAAGGACACAGAACTTTACGATTTACACATTCAATAATTCTAAATTCAAACACAAAATTCTTATTATTTCTATGAATTGAAGACCAAAGTTGTGCGTTTATTTTACATCTGCTCCAAAGCTGAGAGAGTAATTGAAATTGTTCCAAAAAAACTAAGTTCTAGTGTGCAGTGAATTTTCAAGGGGCCTTGCAAACTTGCCTTTCAATGCCTTGCAAGTCTCAAAACAAACCTACTGCCACATAGTGAGGCATCTTCAGCATTTCTCCAGACACACAGAAACATGAAATAATAGTCAGGGAGGTTTGGGTCCCTCACAGGGTTGGCAGTAAAAGTATTAAAAAAAAAGTAAAAGTAGTAGAAACATCGAATAATACTTCTCTGAATAGCTCAAGTGTCAGAGGAAAAAAACCAAGGCAAAACCCCAGCCTCTCCTCTAACAAATTTCATTTGTGTTTCCCACCCACCGAGTTCCTTGCTTGATGCTGCAGGGTAGGGGAAAAAAAAACCCCAACCAAATCTTAACTTGCAATAAGCAACCTAAGGTCAGCACAGAGAAGTCTGCCACGGAATTTACTGCAGCAAGTATTTGAGGGAGGTTGATATGGTCTATAAAAACTACAAGGAAACCAGTGTTAAAGAGAGATAAACCTCTGCTTCACAGGAGCATCTCTTTGATGCCCATCGTTCATATTCAGTCTGTTATTTCAGATAAAAATATTAATTTTTGTTATGTTGAAAGCAAACCCCACCATTAAAAGCCAATATAAGCATTCAGTATCTGGCAAACTAATTTCTCCCGGTGCGGAGCCTTCCTCACGATGGCCTACCTAAAGTCTGCTTGTTATTAAACTGGGGGAGGGAGTAGGTGGAGCTGAATTAGATAATCATCTCTTTCAGCAAACAGCGAGGGGAGAGATGTCAGCCATGTGGAGAAGAGCCCAAGCGCTATCTCCAGGGGTTCCTGCTCCCCATCTCTCTCACACTGCAGCAGGTTGCAGCGTTTTGTAAAAATACTGGGGTACCCGCTCGCCCCACTCACTTTGGGTTGTTTTAGATTTTTATTTTCTGTTTAAATAACGTCCTTTGTAAGAAAAACTGTCAAACTGGTGAGGCAAACTGGTATGTCTTGCAAGAGGTGGAAGACACTCAGCACATCCCACGGAACAAAAGCCCATATTCCTGTCTTCAACACAAATTGTCAAAATGAATCACTGGCACCAACCTGGCAGTAACGTCTCGTTGGGGAGCTTGTCTACTTCCAGGATGAAGTCATCTTTGAAGAAGAGGTAGCCCACTATGGAGAACAGGTAGACCAAGATGAGGGCGAGAACAGCAGTCAGGATGATGGAACGCCCGTTGCGAGTGACGCTCTTGATGACATTCAGCAAGGTCTCCTCCCGGTACACCAAGTCAAAGAGCTGGGGACAACCAACAAAAGCAAAAGCTCTTGCTCACATGTAGCACCAACACCGCTGGTGGCACACTTCGTGTTGGCATAACCTGGGGTCACACGTTAACACCACCAATCTGATGTTTTAAAGAGCAATTATTATTTCTTCCTTGTTTGTATTTATCTGAAATTTAACATATTGGCAAAGAAATATATAGCAGGAGGCAAGGAAGATGGGGTCCCTCACCCCCACTGTAATAGTCTAGTGCCATGCACTTGGAGAGGATTTTCTTAAAGTCTGAGTGTATAATTAAATGAGCAATATTTTTTTTTGTCCAAATTCTTTGTTTAAATTACAGATGTTTCCTTCATTTTTTCCCTCCTCTGGGTCTCAGACAGTTCACCAGCAGAGCCCAGGCAGGGGGCTGGCTACACTGGCTGACAGTGAGGGGGCAGGTATTTGTTAAATGGGGCCTACATGAATATAGAAAATAACCAGTTGGGTTACCAGAGGATGCGGCAAGCAAAGGGACAAAAATAGAGCGTTCTGAATGGGATTTAAGGTTTGCTTTAAAAGTGACACATTCTCTCCACCAACACTGGATCTACTCCTTCAGTGCTTATTCACAGAAGTATTGTGCTGTGCACGAATTCCACCCCAAATAGAAAACAGAGGGATGTCAGGCACCCGTGTCAGTCGTGTGAGGTCTGGAGTCTGGCTACAGCTGAGGAGACACTCTGGAGTTAACCAGCTTCTCCAGAAGCATGGGCACTGTCTTATTGTTAGAATCATAGAATTATGAAATGGTTTGGGCTGGGAGGGACCTGAAAGCCCATCCAGTGCCACCCCCTGCCCTGGGCAGAGCCACTCCCACCAGACCAGGTTGCTCAAAGTCCCATCCAACCTGGCCTTGAACCCCTCCAGGGATGGGGCAGCCACAGCTTCCCTGAATAAATCATCTTAAAGGCTCTGTGTCTCTTACCCATAGCACAGAAACTCCAAAAGTGCCTACTGTTCAGCTAATGTTTCTACAGCTGGATTTTTCAATGATTGTTTTTTTCCTGGATATAGGAGCTTACATGACCTTAAGGAGGCTTAAACCTTTACCAGGTATTGACATAATTTGGAGCCACAACATTTAAATTGGTTTATTATCTCAGAAGCCAGAGCAGGGTCACAGACAATACATCTAACCTAGAAAACCTGTACCTTTGAAGTCTAAGAGGACCAACACACACAGGGGAACGCTAAATACCTCCACTGCAACACACAGAAAAGGAGCAATTTTATATAAATTTAACCTTGAACCCATGTCTTGTAGAATATGCTTAAGGAGAACAAAAAATTCTCTCCTTGTCCGTACACATCAGGAAGAAATGTCCTGTAGCCTCTCACCGTAAATTCTCCCAAGTAACACAATCCACACCTGGATATGCCCGAGATGGGACTTCACACACACAAAAACATTCTCAGGGCAAAGCAAATACCTACCAACAAGCTGTAAAAGAATTCATGTACGAAGAGGCCCAGAGCGCAAATCAGAAGGTACAGGAGGTGATAGAGAAACTCTACGTCCATGATCATTGCCTTGTATCCTCTAGTGAACGTTCCACAGTTACCCACAAAACTCATCAGAAAAATGATTTTATTACAAACCTGAGGAAAGATCAACTGTAAGTTAGTTACAGTACGTGGCTTGCAGGAAAAAAAAAAAAAAAGGCAATTTTTCAAAGCTGGAAGTAAATCAGCTCCATGATGATATATATCTGAATTGTCTGCTACAGGACAGTGTTTTACACATCAGTCAAAACCTCCTTCTGTTGTGTTTCCTGCAACTGAGACAGAGCCACAACCAAAACTGCACATCTAATAAATCATGTGCACGGACTCCCATCTCCAGCTTGTTGCTGGAAGGGCATCAAGACTAAGATTTAAAGAAGAAATTAAAAACACTCCCTGGTGTGAGAAGTAAAGCTTCCTAAAAGAAGCACCCAACCCTGTTCTAAAGATGGCACTTCCTGCAGTCAATTAACTCTCCGGGGACCCTTAGGTTTCCGAAACACCTGGTCTATGTTGTGAATAAGCAAGTTCTGCAGGTTCCCTCAGCAATTCACTCTGGGACCAGGCACCCAGGGATCCTCCCGTGGGGCACCAGCCATCAGCGCCAGAGGAAAATTGCCTCCAGCTTACCTGGAACTGGCTAAACACTACAATTACCAATAACCACATCCACCACCCTCCCGAGGCAGCTGTGACTCGGTGGCAGACGTCAGGCAGTGACAAATTTTGGAGAAAAGGAAGGCTATTAGATGACGCAGGTGAGAGCCAGGCACTCGGTAATAAAAGGCAGAGACTCTGAGAAGAGGCATCTTTGCGCAGTTCCTGCTGACTCAGCCAGAGAGAACCACTCTTGGCTCGTTTGCCACAAGAGACCACAACTATCTGGGTTGGAGCGTTAATGAAGTTCCCTGATGGCTCAGTTTACATCCTCAGTGCACACATCACTGCAGAAGAACTGCTTAAGCGTTGGCTTTTGGCTGGCAGGTAGGGACTGCAGACACGGGTTTAGTGCACCTCACACAGCCCCAAAAATACTGTGGTTGAGTCGCTCAACCCGAGATGGGTTTGAGCACGTAACTGGGTACTTCAGGGTCACAGAGACTTCTTTACACATCTGGCTGGGGTGGGGGCTATTTCTAGACTGAGGCAAAACTTTAGAGATCTCCTGCCTGGAGAACCAGGATTAAATGAACAGCAGTGAAGCCCTACTGCAAGAACCAGTCCGAAGAGAATCACAGAATCATAGAATTGTCTGGGTTGGAAGGGACCTTTCAGATCATCTAGTCCAACCAGCAACCTAATTCTGATATAAAATCAAAAAAACCCAAAACATGACTAACCCATGTCACTAAGCACTATGTCAACCTGTCTTTTAAATCCCTCCAGGGATGGTGCCTCAACCCCTGCCCTGGGCAGCCCATTCCAAGGCTTCATAACTCTTTCCATGTAAAAATTCCTCCTAATCTCCAATCTGAACCTCCCCTGGTGCAACTTGAGGCCATTTCCTCTTGTCCCATGGCCTGTTCCCTGGGAGAA
>VXBJ01003717.1:79720-115336 GCA_013400055.1 Nycticryphes semicollaris
CTGCAGGGGCTTGGGGTGACCCAAGGGCAGGACCTGGCACTTGCCCTAAGAGGGAATCACTCCTCCCACCAGTTCCACCTCAACCTCCCAAGCTATTTTTACCCAACATCTTCATGAGCAGGTAAGAAACCCTTACACATAAGATGCAAGAGAACTTCAACAAAAGCCCACTTGGTACTCACGTTGAATGCACCCAGAAGAAATAAAGTAGGCTGTAAACCGACTGAAAATATTAGCCGTAATATTGTAGAAGCGATTAAGGCTCGGATGCCATGGGGCTTCGGGAGAGCGATAACGATGGCCAGAGATATCAGCATGGCTGTCCACAGCAGGCCTGACAAATGGGGCTCCAGTGTTCCTAGGGCGAGAGGGGGACAAACAAACCCCATTTCAATGCTTTCTATAACCAAACAGAACCAAAATAACCAAATAAATGCCATTTTTATCTTATCTCTGTTGGAACATCATTAAGCCTCATGTTCAGACACTACTGAGTTCAAAGCGGGAAGTAGTACATCTGAGCCCAATGCCTTCAGCAGATTTTAATTACAACCTTGTTACTAAAGTATTATGTAAATGAGAAGCGCCAGCATTATAGGATTCTTGACTTTTGTGTTCATTACTTAGACCCCTTGAACCACTGAGAAGGGGAGGCATTTTGCTCCTGCATTCTGTAGAGGCACTGAATGGGAAGGTGAAGACAGACAACACGCTCCTCCCCCTCCAGGTCCACAGCAGATCCTCCTATTAGGCCTTTGGTCAAAAAGCCTCATACCAGTTTTTGTCATCTCTTGCTATTTCTGGTTCTATTTAGACTGTCCCATGGGACTGTCTGCTTACATAACATCGAGCCCGTCTCGCTAAAAATACACTTCTCTGAAAGAGCCATAAAAAATAATACTTGGCCAAAAATACTGTTTACCCTGGGTTTATGCAGAATATAAGAGACATCTCTTTCTTAAAGCTGACATTAAAAAAAATAAAAAGACGACATTTTTCTTCAAGCAGCTGGTTCCTCAACAGGCAAAAAGGCAAGACCACCCCCCCAAATTCTATAGCACTCTCCAGCCCTTCAGCAATTACGTACTCAGGACTGTTGGGTCTTATTGGCAAAATATTCACTGAGGGTTTTTCCTTCCTCCTGCCCAAACTGAGAAGGCTTAGGAAATACTACTCTCATCTGACTACCGCAAGCAGCTATTTAATTTTTTTCACAAATCACTGTAGATTAATAAAGACAGCAGAGGATAGATGGAAATTAAAACTTAATAAGCGTAAAGTTGAACAGATGTTTCCACTGTCTGAAGGGAACTGGGGATCCCAGAGCAGTGCCACCACCACTGCTCAGGCTGTCAAACAGCAGAAGGAGCAGAGCCTGAAACAGTCACCTGAGTGGGAACCACGAACAACAGAGAGAGGAGAGAGAGGGGAAAAAAAAACTTGGAGAAGCTCTTTTAGGAGTTACTCAGTAATTGCCCCTAGAAGCAGATTCTGCACCTCCACAGGAGTCTGAACATCCCAGCTGTGACAGAGCCATCCATGGCACATGAATGTATTTATTTTCACAAGTTTCTGCGGTTCCCAGCAGGCCTGAAAACATAACTAGAGTTGATGAAGTCTTCATCTGTTGCCTGTCACCCTGGAGAGGTCCAGTGTCACACTTGTACATTGTGTCCAGTGCTGGGCTCTCCAAAGACCTTTGTGGGACCCAGTGCAGGCCAGAACTCATGGGAGAGAGCAGGGCTGAGGGCACAGGCCCAGATTTCCTTGCTGGGGACATGGAGAGACTGGGAACAAGCAGGGAGCAGCGTCCTTGCCCTGGGCAAATGAAGCTCAGCAAGCCAGCGGTCACCCAACATCAACTGAATGCACCCAACCTAATGTCAGATCATTGGCATCCCTTCCATTTCTGGTGGCAGGAGCAGCATGTAACTGAGAGGACCCAGTAGGAAGGTCTCCCCACCTCTGGAATTCTCAGCATTCCACTACCGAATTCCAGGAGTCTGGTTTTGTTTCTGCTCCTCAGTTTCTCCTATGGTCAGATGCTGATCAGCTGCTCGGTTCACCATGTCTGAGCCACTCAACACACTGACAACTTGCCCCAAACAGTTTGAGTGGTATTTTTTTAAACACACATGTATTTATTTAACTTTCATTTCTGATTGTAACTAGAGGAGGAAGAGATTTTATCAAAATGTTACCTGATAAATAAAGTATTTCAACTATGTAGGGCAGGGCATCTTCAAAATGCCAAGTGATCTCCCCCGAGTCTTGCAACTTGTAATTTCAATAAACATTCAATTACCACCTTTCCTAGCAGCAGTAAACACAGACTTGAAACAAATTTTGACTTGTGATCTTTGAAAGTAGGGACAGAAGGTTCAGTTGCTCTTTGTGCTTGTTCAAATCTTTCAACTGCCCACTGGCCAGAACGCCATCTGGGTAGCCCCATGGTCTGCTGTTACAGGGCACGATGTGGAGGTACAACGGCCAAAGAAAGGGACCCTTTCTGGGGGCCTGGACATGAATCACCCTCTCTAGGATGAGGTTTTTACTGCTGGGTTCCTTACTTACTCCAGCTGACACATGTGGCAAAATCTCCTACCGAGACATTTCTTTTTCACCAGTTTTGCAAGAGCCTAAAGTGATAGAGAGCTCACGAGAATATTTCTCCAGATTTCCTGATTCTTGCTGACATGAATCCACCCCTTGACCTGCCCTGGGGTGCATCTCTCAGGAGAGGCTGGATTTAAGGCAAGCAGCTGGATCTCATCAGGACTCCAGCAGGAGTATTTACTGTGTTGGCTCAAAGAACCACCACCGTCACACAAACCCACTGCTTGGATCAAAAGCAACTTCCATGAGAGCTATTACAAAAAGATTGTGCAATCCTGCATGAACCACACATGTTAACCCATAGCTTATGTCAGAAGTGACACCAAGCTCTACCCACTGAGGGCAGAGAACCACAGAGCAGCAGGTTGTCCCCAAGCCAGGGGATGTTACTCCTCACTCCCCAGGGCCATCTCTGCTCTAAGGACTCATATGGGCAAGAGATTCTGGCCTCTGGGGAGGCCCCATCTGGAGCATTGTGTCCAGTGCTGGGCTCTCCAGTTCACGAAGGACAGGGAACTGCTGGAGAAGGTACAACAGAGGACCACAAAGATGGTTATGGGCCTGGAGCATCTCTCTTATGAGGAAAGGCCGAGGGACTTGGGGCTTTTTAGTCTGGAGAAGAATGAGGTGGGATCTGATCAACACCTAGAAATACTTAAAGGGAGGGTGTCAGCAAGATGGGTCCAGTCTTTTTTACAGTGGTGCCCAGTGACAAAAGGAAAGAAGGACACTGTAAGAAGGACATTGAAGTGTTGGAACATGTCCAGAGAAAAGCTATCAAGCTGGTGAAGGGTCTGGAGAAAAAGTCATATGAGGAGAGGCTGAGGGAACTGAGCTGATTTAGTTTGGAGGAAGCTGAGAGGAGACCTCTTTGCCCTCTACAACTCCCTGAAAGGAGGGTGCGAGAAATGGGTGTTGGCCTCTTCTTCCAAGGGAATAATGACAGGACCAGAGGAAATGGTCTGAAGTTGGGGCAGGGGAGGTTTAGACTGGATACCAGGAAGAATTGCTTTACTGACAGAGTGGTCAGGCACTGGAACAGCCTGCCCAGGGAGGTGGTGGAGTCACCATCCCTGGAGGTATTTCAGAAACATGTAGATGTGGCACTTCAGGGCACGCTCTGGTGGCCAAGATCATAGGCTGTGTTTTTGTGTATGGTTGGACTTGGTGATCTCAGGTCCTTTCCAACTGTGACAATTCTGTGACTCTGTGAAATGGGTGCAAACTTGAACAGAAGAAGCTCCATCTCAACATGAGAAGGAACTTCTTTGCTGTGAGGGTGTCAGAGCCCTGGCAGAGGCTGCCCAGAGAGGTGGTGGAGTCTCCTTCTCTGGAGACATTCAAACCCCACCTGGACACGTTCCGGTGGGACCTGCTCTGGGTGACCCTGCTCTGGCAGGGGGTTGGACTGGGTGGTCTCCAGAGGTCCCTTCCTACCCCATATCTCTGTGATTTCTAGTGGCACAAAGCAGGTCACTTTGCTCCCTCATGCCTCGCCTGCCAACACAGGTCATCTCATCCCCCTAGCCCCAGTGCTCAGGAGCCTCCTGGCATGCTACACAGCCACCAAAGTTTTATGGAAAACGGCATTAATATAATGCAAGCTCAAGGAAAATGACAAATTAACATTTCTCATATTTTTAGTTCAATACTTCATTACAGAACTTTAAAACAAAGTAGAACATTCAAGTAATTAAAGGTGAATGTCTGTCTCTGATTATCTTCCCCCTAGGAAAAAGCATGGCTCTACAGTTTCCTTACTTATGCCTCAAGAAAAAGTCAGACAGCGGCAGAATTTAAATCAAGGCAATTAATAAAAGCTTATTTTTGTACTACTGAAGTAAACAGGGATAGACACACAAGTGGGGACAGAACGTGGCCCATATAACTATGAGAACAAATAAGGTGTAGAGTGTTAATGTTGGTACCTCCTCGAATTCCTTTGAATGGGTAGAAAAATGCCACAAGCAGGTTCATAAGGACAGCCAGGTTAAAGGAAATACTGCTCCAGAAGGACATGTTGCGAGCACACCAGTACAGGAAAGGTTGAGCTGCAAAAGAGAAAAATAATTCTTTTTAATGGAGCGTTAAAAAAAACCTGAGTTTATTTTCAGTTTTCCCAAAAGCACAGCATCAACAGCAGTAGAAGCCATGACTTACTCTGAAGTTTATTTAATTTTTTCTTTATTTTTAGGGTACTTCCAGTTTCCTAGACAGTATTTTAAGGCAAAGGACTCATGTTAAAAAGGAAGGTATTTTCAAACTTGAATTGATTTAGTGTCAGCGTGAGAACTAGCTCAGAAATGCCCAAGGTCAAGGACTTCAGGTTTCCCCTAATAACGTACTTTGTACTTGGGAGTCACGTGAAGAACTATTAGGAGGAAGAAAATTTGTACACGCTGGCAATGGTGAGATTCAGCCCCATCTCTCCCCGGGGGCGTTGCCCACCTTCAAACTTCTCTTCTGCTGCAGCAAGCCAGGAAAAAACAAGCAGCCAAGACAGAGCAAGGTGGGCAATGAAGGCTCAAAACACAGCATTAGTGAGATAGTAATAAAGCTAAAATGTTTAAGACTAGGTGCCAAGCCTGTAAGACAACTTTAATTCAGGCTGGTAATAGACCAGTATAGCCCCAGAATCGTAACGGGGCTGAAGCGGGGCTGAAGCTCGGCTGGCCGCCCCTCTGCCCTGTGGGCAAGGGACACAAGCACATCTGCACAGAGCAAAGCCAGCAGTTAAACAGCTGCACATCTTAAATTCTTAACGTTATGTTTTCAAAAAGACTTCAGTTTCAATAATCTCCGCAGCCAGAATGGAGAGGCACAGAAAGCAAAAAGATTCATTTTCTGAAGTGGTCATGGGCCAGAGGATGACAAGGACAGAGAAGAAGCTGCCTTACGGTAATTCCCTTTGCATCACAGCAAAATTCCCCTGATTTTAGCTCGTGAGGGGCTTATTGCACACTAAATTGTGTACTCCTGGAATCCAGAGTGGCAAAAAGAAATAAATCTCAAAGAAAGGAAAGAGCTAATGCTTTATGCAGTTGGAAGGAGGCAGCGTGTACAGACAGCAGAGAGCAAAAGAAAAGCAGCTCACAGTGAAATTTAAGGAAGAGATGAAAATGCAAACTTTGGGGCTGAGGAGCAAGTTAACAAACGCAGCAATTCTGAGCCTCACAGTGGCCACCGCCTCTCTCCAGCAAATCGCCCCTTCTAGCACCCTCAGCCCAAAAAATGGGTTGAAAGAATTATACAGTGCCTCATTATACTGAGCTGAAACGCAGATAAAAAGCAAGTACCTTGAACAGCCCAATGCAAAAGGAAGGACTACACAAAGGTACCCTGGCACTGGGAGAATACAAGCCTCCTTGCACCTAATTAGCCCAGCACATGTTCAGCCTCACCGAACCGCGAGGCAGCAGTGTTTCCAGTAGATGATACACCGATTCTGGCTTTATTTCTGTTCTCAATTTCATTTGAATTGGAAGGATTTATAAGCAGGCTGAATTCATTTGTATAAAAAAAAAAATATCAAATTGTTACACGAAGGGCCATTATGAAGTTCCAGTTCCTTTAAACCTTCCTCTGGGGATGGGCACAGCCCATCTGCCCTTTGCAGCGCTCCTGCCTGGTCCTGGCAGGCTCTTTTGAAGACTTAATTAAGACCTTGGGAGACTTAGGGTGCTCAAATTATGGGCCAGGACCACGAGCTAAAAGGGGAAGGACATGGGTCTTTTAAAAAAAACAAAACAAAACCCAAGTCTTTCTCAGGTTTAAATAAATGACAAGTGGTATCACATGAGCAGAGCACAGAGCACTGCCAGCCCGTCACGGCCTGAAAACACAAACCTGCATTTAAGACCCAAGAAACAATTGTAAGAATTTAGAGTATCACCCAGAGGCCAAACAAGACCAGAACACCAGGAGACAGGTTAAATCATTCCAGTTTCCTAAAAAAAAAAAAAAAACCAAAAGAAGAAATATTCTCCACTGCTGCAGGTGGATCTTGATTAATTTGTGGTCTGCTGTTAATTATGGGCATCATCACAGCCTGCCTGGAGATAGCCTCAAAGAAAGTAATTCAAACAACAAAATAGACGGACACTGTCAAAGGCAAAGCCACCCATTTGTTTAAGATGTCAAATGCTCTACAAATTCTTGTGGAGTTCTTCAAATTCATTTTAGGGATCAGCTTCCCAGGGATTTTTGATGCTGTCAGAAGTACTAATCCATCCTTGGGTGGAAACAGCTCCACTCTGTTTAGTATTCATAAACACGAAAAATATTTCGACAGAGCTGAGCAGGTTTCAGGTGGCCTTATACCTGACTTGGATAATTTTAAATAAAATTATTATGGTTGCTTTTCTCTGTTAAAAGGTCTATTAACATATATATACACGATCCCAACAATCGGAAGCCATTACTGAGTTTGTTACCAAACGTGCAACACCATCAGCTCTAGTGGGGACCTCACGTACACATTTTAAGAACAAACTGGAAAGAGCCCAGGGAAACCATTTTCTTAAAAAAAAACAATTTTCACCACGAGGAAGGTCAAGAAGTCCCTTCTCAGCTAATTGGTAACTTGGCAGTGGTGGGTCAGTTGGATGTGATGATCTTCAAGGTCTCTTCCAACCAAAATGCATCCATGAATCTGATTTTTTGCTATGATGTGCAATGGTGATTGAGTACCAGAAGAGTCTCCACCGGGGGAAAACCTTTGCTAACCTCACTGGCGTGGGCTGCCTGGCACAGTGGGCAGGTTTCGTTGGCTGAGAGCAGAAGGCCACTCTCCTGTTTGCTCCAGGAGATGGTTCTGGACCATCTGGACCAGTCTGTGCCCTCACCCTAATAACTGGAGCTCAGCTGATTCAAGCGTGGGAACAACAGTGGTATCAGATGTTGGCTTGAGCAGGAAATAACTGCTTCATCTCTCACATTTCAGGGGGTCATTGCTGGTAAATTCTAACCACTCATCACTGCCCATGGAAGCCGAGCCTTGTGTGCAGCACTTCTCCTTTAGCAAAGCAAGAAATCAATTTTTTTATTTCTATTTTTTTTAATCATTTTAAGCAAATGAGTTAGAAAGTTTACTGGGGGAAGAGCTGACACTGTGTGAATTAAAATATAATTTAAGATGTTTTCTTAGCTGTCTGTGGGAACACCTCAGAGGGAAAAGCAGTGCTTGAAAATACTTGCTTTCAGATAATTCAGCATTGCAGGCCTGTAAGGGACTTAGTTGGCACATCTGCCAGTCTATTCTATGGTCAGACACTGGAATAGGCTGCCCAGGGAGGGGGTTGAGTCCCCACCCCTGAATGTGTTCAGGAGTCATTTAGATGTGGTGTTGGGGAGAACTTTGTAGAGCGGGGTTGATGGTTGGACTCAATCCCAATGGTCTTTTCCAACCTGAATGATTCTATGATTCCTTGCCCAAAAGAAGGGCAAATTCTACTTTTACCATTACTGAAAAAAAATTAAAAAAATCCATGTTTAAGCTATTCTTAAATACCTCTCTCCCTAGCACCAAATGCCTTTTCAGCTTAAGCTAAGCCTCCACAATTTTGTTCTTTCCTGGTGGATCTTTAAAAAAAGCTGACCTGTGCTCCTCCTTACCGCCCTTCCCCTGAGCCCCCTCCCGTTGGGTCCGTATCGCTCCTGCATTAAGCTTCCCTTCATTACAGCTTGTTGCCATCCTGCAGAGGAGCAGACTCTTGCAAACACTTAGCAAGGTCGCTGCCACCCTGGGGAACCATCTGCCACCGAGCCCATGTTCCAAACTCCGAACACCAGACCTCAGTGCTCTGCTGGTAACACTCCCCACAACCACCCAGGCAACAGCAACAACCCACCTCGCAACTTCTTCTGCCAGTTCATCTCGTTAAAGAGGTCTTCTGATTTCATGAAGAAGTCGTTGATCTTGCTGCCTTGTTCATCCCTCTCTGTGGTGTAATAGATCCGCAGCTTGGACTCCTTGGTGAGGAACTCACAGATACTGGGCACGGGGAAGACTATTTGCTCCATGGTACGGTCCGACCTGACAATCTGAACAGCAGCTTTGTTAGAGTTCTTCCTAGTTATGAAACACTTATTTCTTGGTTTGTCTGCTCCCCCTGTTGTCCCCCCCCCCACTTTCAAACCAGCTACATGTAGAAACTTGGAGACACTTCCATAGAACAGCAGCCTGATAGAGACTTCACCTAATTTACCTTTCAAAGCAGGCCTATATTTAGCTCCAAGACTGATCATTTCTACTCTGATCCCAGCAAGACAGTTCTTAGCTGGGATTTCCAAGGGGCCCAGTGAATCTTGCACCAAAGCTGAGCTGAATTTCAGAGCAATCTGGTCACCCAATTTAACAATCTTAGCAAGTTTTCATTACGCATCACACAGCCCAGTACAAGAATTAATGGCTGTATTTATATCACTTACTAGAGTTTCGTGAACTCTCCATTACTCGTGTGTTTTACTTTTAAAAACCATCTTAGATGGTGCATCAGGCCAAATTGTCATCTCCATACAGGAAGAATGGCAAGAGCTATTGCTAACTTTCTGGATTCAGCAACAGCACCGGCCAAAATGCGACAGAAGCGAAGTTACACTTCCTCCTGCCAACAGAGCTCTGCTCAGCTCCGTCTTAAAGCCCACACACGACAGCTCAAAAATAGCTCCCCCCCTCCCAGTGGCTGTCAAAAAAATAAAATAAATAAAATAACTACATATATATATACTCTGATGTCAAAGATGACAGTCCACAGACAGGTACTCAGTTCAATCAAAGTATCAGGTATAAAGTAACTCGTTTAATTCCCCCGTTTCTCTTCCGAACAGCACTTTCTGCAGGGGAATATTCCACACACACACACACCCCCAAACACCTCCTGGCAGCCACCGGTTCTCCCTGTACCTCAATCTGTGCCGTGTGCTTGGCGTAAAACTCCAGCGCCTCATCCCCCTCGATCTGACCTCCCGGCTTCAGCATGTTCTGCAGCTCTTTGTTATGGCGAGCCAACTAAAATAAAGGAATGCAAAGGGAGTGGGAGACACCAGATGTCTCTCTATGATATTAAATTTCTGATTTTTGGCATAAAAAAAGAGAAAGAGTACACAGTCAGCTGCTAAGAAAGGGCAAAGTTGACAGGAGGCTTGTTCTTTTCCAACCAGACACCCTGCAGCTCTATTTTGGGAGCAAGTCAGAAGGATTCAAATATGTTTGTTTTTTTAATATCCGTGTTGTAGTCCTCTTTTACCCATCCTCTCCCACCCTCTGCCTGACTTGGGCAACTTTTTGAACATTCACACTCGGTCTATCCTTCTACACCCACACAGATCCAAAGGTGTGCTCCTCACACAAGGATCTAGGCAGGGAGAGGAGAGAAAATCTGCATCAGTTGAAAAGCAAACGCACAGAGCACTGCTCCAAAAGTGCTTCTGGATGCCCTAAATTCATCTTACAGCACAGCGATGGTCTTTCTTCTCAGATGCTAAAGGAACAAGAAGTCTCTAATGGAGTGATATATGTAGCATCAATATATATTAAATAGATTTATAGACTATTCCTCCCCCTCCCCCTCTGTCTTTTGCCTTTCAAACCCCACACTCTGTATCATAGAAGGAACCCGACTGGCTCCAACACAGAGAGAATGTGGCAAGAACCACAAAAGCAGAGAGAGATTTCTGCTCACAGTTTCATTGATCTGTGAGCAGAATTTCCTTGGGAGTACAAAGTAACCTTTGATACAGCTGAAAAATAATACATCGCTCCCCAGTACTGCCAAGGACTTGAATCACACGTCTTCAGAAACTTGGTCAAGACCCTGACTACTTCTCATCATAAAAGAAAACTCCCAAAGTTTTCTTATATGATAGAATTCTCTTTTCTGGTTCTTTAAGGGTTGGAATTTTCTCTGACGAAAAGAGAACATGCAGTGAGTTTATCTCAGAGGTGAGCCATTAAAACAATTTCAGGGAATTATTCTCCTGCTATTCCCAGCTTGTGACACTTGGGTGCTACAAAAGCTGCAGGTGAAATTCTACCTGATGAGCTAAGATATAAATGTTGTGTCCCACGTTCCTTGGAGATGCCGCAAGATCTTCCCCGTTCTCTCCATCCTCAAATTCTACTTCTCCCTGCAGATAAGCCTTCTTTATCACTTCCACCTACAAAGAAGGAGACAGGCAGAAGGCTGAAGGCCAGTACACACTCGACACTCTTACAGAGGGGAGAGGGAGCTGAGCACATACATTCAAGAGAAGGTCAATGGGCTTCTCAAGACCCAGGATAAAGCAGGAGACCTCAGTTAACCCCCTCAGCCCAGCTCATTGACACAGGAAACTAAACTTCACATTCCCCTCTAGGTAATCTATCACAGGCCACCCCCATGGTGTTCTGATGGCTGGTCCCCACCGTAGCTACGTGCACCCAGACAAGCCGACGGTGTTTCAGCTGTACTTTGAATCTCTTGTTTGTGTTTGCAGCAGTTAATATATTAACCAGCCCAAAAGCCTGCTGCAGTCTACTGAACAGCTCTTAGATGACCACAAATTGGTGTTTCTCTCTGTCTCTTGCACAAGTAACTTCTACAGCTGGATTCAGAAGACGATGGCTGCCTGGGAACTCGGTGGACCTGTGGATATTGCATTCAACCAGACCCTTGAAAGGTCTACCAGTTGCCAGTGATCCGTGCTCCTGGACACGGCCACCCCGGTCTCCCCAGTGCCGCTGTACCTGACCTGAAGGAGTTTTGGAGTGATGTGGGGACTCACCAACTCTTTGGGCCTCATGTTGTAAAGGATCCTTTCCGCATTCTCACTGTCGTGCCTGCTCTCCATGATTGCCAAGAGCAGTTTGGAAGCGTTGTTCTGAAGGGGGGAGAGAACACCACCCATCACTGCCAGGAGCCGAAAAAGCAAGGGTACTCAGCTTGAGCTTGAGCTGTTCCTGCTGCCCAGAAGCACTTGAGACACCTCATTTCTACAAATATGAGCTGTGGGCAAAGGCAGAGCCTCCCAGTCCCAGCAGGACTCCTACACCCTCACCACCCCAAGCACTCCCTCTGATTATTGAGATATACAACTTAACATTACCAGTTTATTTCCCAAAGCCTTCTTATTTTGGGCCATCAAACGCTGAAGTTCACACTGAGGTTTCAGAACCTTGTGTTATTTTGTTTAATTTTAAAGACACTGCAGCATCACTACAAGCTCTCAACTCCCAAATGCTGTTGATTAAATCAAAGGACAGCCAAGGCTGAAGACACAGACGTGCTTCACTGCTTTCAACTGAGAATTACTCTGCAACCTGCTCATGCCAAGAAATAGAGGGAGGAAATGGGCAACTACCACAAGGCACCAGACTACTTTAATACAAACAATTAAGATGAAAATCCATCACGACTGACAATAAAAACCAATAAAAGTATTTAATTTTGAAAGTATAATGCTAACTGAGTCTAAAAGCATTTTTTATTTAGAATAATAAAAAACCCTCGTTACCCATAATAACAGTGTGAGTCGGCAATGGAAAACAAGTAGACATTGCATTATAGAACAGGACAGCAAGTCAGAAAGGAAGTATTTCCAAAACATACACCAAAGCAGGAGTGCTCTGTGGCGACTGTTGCTAGAAGACAACCTGCTAAGACTATCTTGATACCCGCACCAGGGCTAATTACTTCAGCACTGAAATTCTTGATGATTAAACATCAACTGATTCAAGAAACAGCAAGAAGGTATCAGGAAATTGGATGAAGCATGAAAAATTTCCTTCCACTGCATATGTAAATGCTCACCAACACCAGAAAAGTTTTCACCAGCTTTAAATTTTTAACAGGACATTATTTTAGGATTCCTCAGCATATCTTGACTGCCTGCAACCCCCCCATCTGAAACGTGGTGGCTCCATGTTATCATTTAAATGATGAAATACCTATGGACAAACACTCCTTGGGCACTGCCTCCAGCTCGCTGACGCGTATCATTTTTGGGGACTACTGAATATTGGGATATAATAACCACCCGTGTAGTTCAACAATAAAATTATGTTTCACCTTACTGTTAGCGTGGAACACACAAGAGTCACTTGCCTTCAGTTCCAACACAAGGTCCATCCTCTTCTTCCCCAAAGGGTTGATGTCATTGAGAATCAGCGCGGTGATGATGTCAATGCCGTTGGACTCGTGAGTAGCAATACAGTTCTGTCCAAAGAAAATTCATCAAACTTCACTAATTGTCTACAATAAAACTGCAGCCTGGGCTGGTGACCCACCCAGAGGAGTCACCTCTTTCATCACCTCATAAGCAGTGGGAGATGGATAACTGAAAGCTCCAGTCAGTGGAATAACAAGAGATTAAGGCGTTCTGTTTCAAGCTTTTCCTATCATCAGCCTGTCTGACTGAAACCACCCAGCCTCAGGAAGCAGAAACCAACACAGTTGATAAACGAAGCATTTGCATGCCAAAGCATCCAGACTGAACCCACAGCTAAGGAAGAACACTGTTTTACTAAGATTAGAGTTTTCTTTGTTTTGCGTGTGCCAACCAACACCTACTTCAGGCCTGTCTCACCGAAGAACGTGAATTTCCGTAACCTCGCTTACCCTTTAACCCTGCTCTTGTAACGACCAATTACTCAAACGTGCCAGCTGATGCTAACTTGCTGACTTCAAAATCCAGATCCTTGGAGTTGTTAGGTACCACTGCAAAAATGTGTACCCATATCTATAGGTTGTTTTTCCTAGCAGTCCATATCACAGAGAGAAACTTTTGGTTATGAACTGACAGGCACAGCTAGCTCTTCAGTGTGGCTGGAAGGGACCTCTGGAGATCACCTCCTCCAACCCCTGGCCAAAGCAGGTCTACCCAGAGCAGGTCCCACAGGAATGTGCCCAAGTGGGGTCTGAATGTCTCCAGAGAAAGAGACTCCACCACCTCTCTGGGCAGCCTCTGCCAGGGCTCTGACACCCTCACAGGGAAGAATTTCCTCCTCATGTTGAGATGGAACTTCTTATGTTCCAGTTTGTGCCCGTTACCTCTTGTCCTGTCACTGGGCACCACTGAAAAAAGACTGGCCCCATCCTCCTGACACCCACCCTTGAAGTATTTCTAGTTGTTGATCAGATCCCCCCTCAGCCTTCTCTTCTCCAGACTGAACAGGCCCAAGTCCCTCAGCCTTTCCTCAGCAGAGAGAGGCTCCAGGCCCCTCATCATCACCCTCTGATCCTTCCCACTGGAGCAAATCCTAATTCCCAAGCACCTAAAAACTCCTATTTATGCCAACAAAGTCTATTCCCATATTCAACCTTGGAGGCACAGAGCAGACTAAGTCCAGCTGTGGGTCTGCTTTATCTGATAGGACCCTTGTAATTAATCAGTTTTGCCTTCCCAGTGACAGGGTTGCTTGAACCACCATGCTTTAAATCAGTTTTTCCTGCGCAGTGCAGAACATATCCCTGACAGTGAGCATGGTCTTGGGGGAGCTGGACAGAGGCTGCCTCACCCACCAGCAGACACTTGATGGTCCTCACCAACACGTAACCCTTATTGAGAACCACTGTCACAGCCCCACGTATGCACATGGACAGGTGGCAGCAACACGAACCTGGTTCGACACACAGGACTATGTCTGAAAACAACCTCAACCCCCTTGGTCATCACCTTCATTAACAAAGCCACAGAGCTCAACCTCCTCCCACCAGGCTGGGGAGCCACATTTCTGGCTTCATTTACAACAGGCCACAGAGCTTGAGTTGAGCAACGTTTCTACTATAAAGTATTTCAAGTACAAAAATTCCCCACTCCCCCTGTCAAGCCTAATAAAACAACTTAAATCCTAGGAAAGCAGAAAAACCTCTGCTGCTTCCAGTGGTTCAACTGCTCAGAGGGGGCCTCGAGAAAGAGTTCACAGAATCACAGAAATGTCAGAGTTGGAAGGGTCCTCTAGAGATCATCTAGTCCAACTCCAAATTGCTTATGATGAGTTTATAAAGGAAAAACACCAAACAGTAAAGTGAGCAGTGCTGTCAGACAACACAAGTCCCTAAGACTGAGATCCAAAGCCCAGCAAAGCACACACGTGTGGGTGCAGGGAGAAAGGGTGATGTTTTTCACAGCTTTGGGTGTGTTACCTGGTTCTCGTGGCAAGGCCCCTGACAGTACTCGGTCAAACTTTCCAAGGTCTGGTTGATCAGCGCTACGTTTTTCTCATTTATGTACAGGCCGAGGAGCCCGAGTCCACCAGTCGTGCTCCCACAGATACAGTCCAGAAACTGCAGCGTCTCACACACCAAGTTGTAGTTTGTCTTGTTGTTCTGGCAGCGAAGGAAATTCTGTGGGGAAAGTGTCAAAGCAGGGAGGGAAGTTAAAAAACAAAACAAAACCAACCAAAACAAACTGTTTGGATCATAAACATTTTATGAAGTCCATCAATCGCACTGTGTGGTGTATCATCCTAATTTCACTGGGGTTGGACAAGCAATTTAAGCCTCTTCCAAAGGCTTTCTTGCAATGTGCTGCTCTCCTGAGCAGCTTGTTGGCTTCAGATGGTATAGCAGACAAGCAGACAATAAGCACAGAGCACTGGAACCCAACATGGGGCTGGGGTTGTTCAGCCTGGAGAAGAGGAGGCTCCGGGGAGAACTAAGAGCAGCNAACAGCCTTTCACATAAAGCTCTCCTGAACATGGAGGCTTTCCATCCAGCCTTCCTGCTACGTCTCATTGCCAACCACCACCCAAGGCTCTCTCCTCCCAAGACCTTTCTCCAAGAGAGAAGCAGCAATTCCCTGGTTCTGGCTTCAACATCAGCTCAAAGAAGCACCTGACTCTGTGCCTGGAAGGAAGGTGGCTCAAGATGCAATTCTCTCAATGGCATTTCTTCCCACGTAATTATTGTAATCCCCACTTGAAGCTGCCGATTAGCAGCAGCTGCTCTAATGGAATGCCAGATTTATCAGCATGGATTAGTCAGGTTTCCTCTCTCCTGTATTTCAAATGGAAAAAAAACAACCAAACCCCAACCAAAACAAAGAAGGACAATTAATGAAAATCAATTTCCCAGTGACTCAGATGCTGTTTGTCAGCGTGCTCCCAGCGGCGTGCTGTAAAAATGGGACAGCTACTACCACTCTTTTTCCCCAAGTTCCAGCAGGACTCACATCTAGCTTAACTCTAGCAGGTCACAAACCAACTTCACTTGAAAGTTGAAAAGAAAAACAACCCTCAGAGGAACAAAACGCATAGGACAAGGGAAGCAGCAAGGTCTTTTCTGCTTGCCTGCAGAGGAGTGCCCTTAACTGATTGCCTCTGGTGCCTGTGTCAGACTAATAAGTCTTTTACGGCAAACAGACTGAGAAATTGCCAGATTCAATTGAAGGCTAAGCTAAAAAAGGAAAACGCTGTCTATGAATGCAGACTAAAGGTGACAGTGATTCAGCACATTTCAGCTGATTGCTCATTTAGTAGCCTGACTTTTGATTAACTCATCAGAATGTAGAAAGGTTGATGCTAGAGAAATCGGAGCTCGTCCCTTCCCTTCAGGAAAAGCAGGCAGAAATCACAGACAATACTGAAAGCGGTGAAACAAAATGCTCCTTGGTGGCAGTACAGTGTTTATTCTGATTATAGCCAGGTTTATACCAGCCTTAGCTTCTTGATCCTAAGTCAAACACAAAGGAGAGAGGAGGGACGAGGCACAGGAGGCAGAAGGACAATGTCAGATGGCTAAACAAGGAGGAGGAAAAAAAATTTGACAAGAGCATTCACGCTGCCCAATTTCCAGTATATACTCAATTGGGAGAAATACTTTCCAACTGGATGAACTGCACCCAGTCAGGCAGTCTTTCTCCTACCCTTGTGAACAACTTTCCAGACACCCTTCACCAGCTGAATTCATGCTAGTGTTTTTAGGGAGCCCAGTCCTCCTCATTTCTGGGATCCATGACCAAACAGGGCTACACATGCAAAGGCAGCACCTGCAGCCAGTTCTTAATGCCTTCACAGCACATGGGGGTGTGGGAGACTTTGCTTCCCTAAAGCAGAGTACCCTTTAGAGAAAACACAGTGACTAAAAATAAAATTGGCGACTGGGAGAGTACCAGCTTGGTTTGTTCAAGCAGGGATGAACACAGAATCCTTGGAAGGAAGAGTTTTACCATTTCAGTGGGTAATTCCCCCAAACGCCTAAATGTTTTCTTTGGAGAGTCTTTGTTTTAGCAGAAATCTGATCCCAAATTGGAAAAACTTTGCAAAGAATGAACAAAAATAAGAAAATCTTAGTAAGGAGGTATTTCCAAATGATCAGATTTTTCTTTACAAGTACTCAGGCACGGTAAGGTGGGGTTTTTTTAACTGAATAGAGGCTTGCTCTTTGGTCTTATGAGGTGAATTCTCACACACACTTCTTGCCTAAAACACAGCAAGGCTCATTCTCCTGCCTGCAGCAGCACTGCCCCACTACCCCAATGATGGAATCCCCCTCCAGCAGCGTGCAGAGCTCCTCTCCTCCAGCTCCTGCTCACAGCAAACCTTCCCCGGATGCTCCACTCAGCTTGTCACCAGCTTCATTCCTCGTGACTGATCCTGGAGGACATGGGGACATCTTCATTCATAAAGAGAAGGGAGAGAAAAGACCTCCTTGGGAAACTGGTGGGGCTGTAAGCCCAGCCAAAGCAGGACAGAGGACAGGCTGGCTACAGCAACTGAGAGCCGTGACAGCTTTGCTGTGAGGGCTGAGCTCTCACGCATAATCAAGCACCAGACCTAATGCAAGTTTAATAAAAGCCTTTAAGTATCTGTGAGCTGGGAAAGAAACAGAGACTTCCAGAGTACTCCACAGCAAAATTCGAGGCATTCAGCCTGCAGTGGGTAACAACATATACTCAAGCATCCAGCATCCCAGTCCTTGAACAGATTGGGAGAAGATAGGGCAGTTCCTCCTCCAGACCCATGGAGCCAGCTGGGGGGCAGGGGTGGCAGCACCCTGACTGGATGCAACAAGGAACTAATCTCAGGTTTGTCTGCAAAAGTCATTGCCTTCACAGACAATGACGAATACAAAAGGCACCCCCTACTGCAGCTCCCTGGGCCGTTTCACAGAGACTTCCTCCTCATCTCCAACACACATTGATTCTTACAGCCCCAAACTCGCGTTTTCCTGGGTTTTTTTGCACAACATCAGGCTAGTCACAATTGCTAAGGGCTTGTAAAACACTTGCTTTGACAAACCTACAGCTGCACTGGGCTCGTGATGCCTATTCACCTCTCATTCAAATCAAACTTACACAATTTTGGAAGACACCCAGCTTCCAGGACAGGTCTGTCATGCTTTTAAGCAGTAGCAATACAGATAAGGAGCTCAGTGACAACGTACCAGCTGCAAACACTAAGATTTTGAAGCTTCAGACATTCCTGCCTCCCCTTCAGGGCTGAAGAAGAAAGGACAGCATCAAGGCAGGAAAGCAGCGAGAGGATTATATGCGAAAAATTGTTCCTCTCTGCTTTTTTTTTTTTATTTGAAAACAATAACAAAAAAACAACCACCTTTTTCTCCCGGAGCTGAATGCAACTACCTGCTGTTTGGGAAATGTAATTGTTGAGGATGGTGAACAGCTCAGGCCAAGTTTCTGCGTTGGCTCGAATTCAGTTTTGCTCCTCTAGCTGTGGGTGCCCAGCCAGAGACAGCAGCAGCAGCCGAGCATCACGTGCGTGTGGTTTGGACAGCTGCCACCTAAAACTGCCGTCCCACTTGTCTCCGACACCGCTAACGGCAGGAAAATTGCTTGACAAAACAAAGATCAAATAGGGTTGGGTTTTTTTTTTGGGGGGGAAATAAAAAGAAAAAAAAAAGTAATAAAATTAGGAGAAAGCCTGATGTATGTAACCTCGGCACCCATAAAATGCTGAAGGAATTACACGTTCAGAGCGCAGGGGCATTACCATACAGATTGGATTGCAGAGCCTGCCAGCAGCAGGGCATCCGAGCTGAGCGGAAGTGATCTGGGGCAGGGCTGAAACAGCTCTCACGCAGGGTCCTCCGCTGCTGGCGCCGCCGCACAACAATATGCAATCACCGAAATTACTCTCCCCCCCTCCCCTCTGCCCTTTCTGAGGGCATTTCGTGCATTGTGCTGCCTCTCACCAGCTCCTCGCCTGCTTTCAGTTCCAGCCCAGCAGCAGTGGTTATGCTGAACAAAAATCATGGTAATTGCAGTCAATTTGTAAAGGAAAAAAATAAAAAAATAAAAAAAATAATCATCTTATCTCCTGTGGAGGCACGAGCTGGACAAGATTACTAACATACAAGTTCTGGGCTTGCTATTTGAAATTATACAAACACATCAGAGCATCACAGGACAGCTGAGGGTGGCAGGGACCTTTGGAGACTGAATGTTCCAACTCCCCTTGCCCTGACATGGGGCATCACCGAGCAGAGCCTGGCTCCATCCCTCTTCACATCCCCCCATGGGCTATTTCTGATGGGAATTAGAGAATCCTGAGCCTCCTCTCTCCAGGCTGACTTTTCTCAGCTCCCTCTGCCTCTCCTTGCCCATCAGATGCTCCAGTCCCTTAATGATCTTTGAGACTCCCTGCCAGACTCAGGAGCCCAGGACTGGACCCAGCACTCCATGGAGGCTGGGTCATCCCACCAGCCACCGTGGACTTGTGCACATCCAGCTTGTTTGAACGTTTCCTAACCCAGTTCTTCTCCACCAAGGGTACATCCTCCTTGCTCCAGATCTCCCCTCTGGGCTCGGGGCCCTAGGGTTTGCGAAGGCTGCTATTACCAGTAAAAAGACCAAGGGGAAGGTGGCATTAAGGTCTTCATGACCTTTACCGCCCAGTAAAGACCCATGCTCTCCCTAGTGTCCTTCTGCTGCAGATACAACTTCAAAACCCTTCCTGTTGCCCTTCATGTCCCTCACCAGACTCAATTCCAGATGAGCCTTTCCTGATACCTTCCCCATGTGTTCAGTTCTATGCACACACACAGATCCATGAAAACCCATGAGAATCTGTTCACTGGAAAGTAAGCATATGCTGCTGCAACCAAAGTCCCAGTGCTCTATTTTCCTACGTTACTTCATTACTACTTTTTAATTTCCCTTTCCTTCCTCTCTCCAAAGTAAATCAGTAACTTCACAGCAGAATGTCTGCTTTAGCAGATACTTCCAAAAAGCCACATCAAGTGTTGATCCCAACACCTTCTACATGCGTTGAAGAGACCACTGAATACTGGACTTCCCTGCATTTGTCCAGCAAGGTATAAATACGTTTTTTGGATTATGTTCAAGGCCAAAAGAAAACAGTCAGTCATGCATTAATTTATAAAAGGCATGGGGTTAGCAAGACCGACACGACAGCAGTGACTGTGTGAGGTGACATGAGCCCCCCTGCCCAGGAACCGAGGGGTACCTGCAAATCCCGGTTGTGGTTTTCGCAAAGCAGCTGCAAGAACCGGAGGATGGGTTGCATTATTGAGATCACAGCGCTCATCTCCAGCTCGTCTTTGCTCTTGTCTGCTGCAGACTGTGTTCCTTCTCCTGCCGAGTAATGGTCGTCGGGATCGGCTTCCCTCCGGTAAGTGTTGTAAGCCTTTCTTGTGGCCGCAGAGGCCTCCAGTAGCTGATCCCGGACCTCCTCGGTAATTTGGGTCATGGGCTCTCTCACTACAACACACAAGAACAGCTCTTCCTCAGGCAAACTAAATAACAGGGAGCAGAAAAATCTATGCACCCATTTCCCCTTCCAGTTTCACTCACAGGCCAGCTATTCACCACCAGTTCTTTCTGGTAAGTATGTTTAGTGTGATGTGAGGGTCTTGAGTTTAGAAGGATCTCATGTCACTCCTCTTTGCACCTTTTATGCAAACCACATTAAAGTTGTAAATTCTGGTATTAATGGGTTAGGGCACACACATCTAAGCACTATCAGGAGTTACAATAAAAGGACCTGCTGTAGAAGAAAATGAGGATATTTGCACTTATTGTTAGAGAAGGCACTGACCACAACCCACAGTCCAGGGTCGTTACTACGGATCAGATTTGGGCAGCTTGTCACGATGGACAAGGCGGCAGAGGCTCATCTCAGAAACACTTTTCATCATTTCAATAGCACAACCTCACAAATGGATGAAGAGGGGATGAAGCTCTTGAAATCCCGAGCCAGGGCACCACTGATCTCTGAACTTTGCTCTGTGGGATCAGAGATCAGAGCATTATTGCATCAATTGATACGAGTCTGAAACACAGCATTTTACTCCCTTTGTCACTTCAGAAACAGAACCACTGGGGATTACCTCTTTTCCTGTTCGGTACGTCTCTCTCCGACTCTTCATCTTTCTTTTTATTTCCTAAGTCACTCGTGTTGACTGTGACAGTCGCCTTGATTTCTTGCTGTGCCACTTTCATGCGATCATAAAAAACCTTGAAGAACTTCTCAGATTTCTTATCTTCCGTCAGTCGGCAGAAGAACGAATGCTACCAGAGAAAACAGAACAGGATCTGTATCTCCATAGGCAGGTTTGAATACAGATTATTTCACCTTTCTGCACCGTATATCCTGAAGGACTGGGAGGTTAATTAGTTTTCAGTAAATCGAAAGCTAGAGCAATGGAGACTCGTACTTTATTGTTAAGGAAGCCCAAGTGTCCCAGCTGCGTAAGCTCCTTTATTAACAACTTCCAAGCTCCCTTATTAACAACTTCCAAATATATTTTTAAAGAAGCAAGTGCAATAAGTCACGCAGTCCTTCACAAATTTAGGCAGCAGGTTTCTCTCTACAACAATGGCATTAAGGTAAGTACAATGAATTAAGGTAAGGACAAAGGAATTATCTATAATTTGAGGCTCAGCTCAGAAACAAAAGAGTATGAGCAAAAAACAGAAAAAACTTGTCCTGCCTTCCTGCCCTCGAACCAAAGGGACTGTGACTTATAACACACAACAGTTGATGTCCATCACTGTCCAGAAATGTACAAACAGGGCAATGTAATGAGGGATATTTCGTGCTAAGCTTCCATAGCCCCATCCGCAGCAGAGTTCTTCAAACTCCTAATTCTTACTCCAATATATCTTTAAGCGACAGGAAAGCTCAAAGCACTGACTACTTTTAAAAAAGGTTTATTAATGTGCTTCTGCCCATATGTGCGCAGAGACAGAAAGTTCTTCCTAAAATTGAGGAGAATACAAATCATGTACAGGTCAAGAAGGAGCCAACACAGTGAGTGATCAGACAATTCTTGATGAAACCAATATGCCGTTACATAAATCAGGACCAGAGCTTAAACACGACTGAAGGATGAACTTGTAAGTGGGTCACCTTATGCAGAGTATTATGAAATTAGTTAGCATTCTGCAGCGGCTCACGATCCAACAGCTTTACATGATGAATAGGAATGAAGTCTGATTTATTGAAAAAACAAATTAAAATGGGAATAGCAATATATCCTGCCCGCTTTCCTGCGAAGCGGAGCACACAAGGCCGTCTCTGGTACGCCTGCCTTTGATCACTCCTGAGCAGCTGCAGTCAGAAAAGCGCTGAATGACTTTGAAACACTAATAGAAGTTGCGTCTTTGATTACAGACAGAGGAGCTGCGCCACTATTTAAAAGAATTTGGTCAATATTCACAGGAGACATCCCTCCTGCCACTGCAATACCTTCTACCTGCCTCAGGTACACATTCTAGGAGCTCATTCTTATTTCTGGCGATCAACAGAGGCAGGAAAGGAAAAGAACAAGCCTCCACACCTTCTCCTGACATGCATTCAAACAGCCGAGTAGAACAGAGATGCCAGAGCACCATATGAGGTGCCTTCCACCCAAAGGTGCTGCAACTGAAGCTGTGCTGGGACCTGGGACACGACACAAGATGGTTTGGGTGCCCAATTCACTTACTCATATTTGCAGAACTATCCCCCCTATTCCAACACTTTGAATCAAGAATTTCACCGCTTTCTCTTGAAACAAACCCAAATTCATCCTTTGTCTGAATGGCAGTTTATTTATCAAGGTTGCTTTTCCACTCTAAACTGTTCTTTGACCAGACTTAGTGGAGAGAATACCCTCAAACTACAATCACAATGAAGAGAAGCATTAATCAATTATAGAATCATTCAGGCTGGAAAAGACCCATTGGGTCACCGAGTCCCACTCTACAAAGTCCTCCCCTACACCACATCCCCCAACACCACACCTAAATGACTCCTAAACACATTCAGGGATGGGGGCACAACCCCCTCCCTGGGCAGCCCATTCCAGGGTCTGACCACTCTTGCTGGGAAAAACTCTTTCCTAATGTTCAGCCTAAACCTGCCCTGTTGCAGCTTGAAGCCATTCCTTCTTGTTCTGTCGCTAATTCCCTGTGAGAAGACAACAACACCAACCTTTCTACAGTGTCCTTTCAAATAGTTGTGGAATGTGGTTTCCCCAAGCTGGTGACCAGGAACCAGACCCAGGGCTGGGTTATTTAGACAGCCGACCCTTTGAAGAGCGGTCTCTTACTCGGTGGCTACAAGAACGGACAAGAGGAAGAAAGTGCAGCTAAGTTGCACCTTGATAACTTCTGCTCTACCAGTATTACACAAGGAGCACACCAGTAGTAACAACAGACCAGCATAAACCAGCGGTTCCAGAAGGGGCAGCTCTTTTACTGAAAAACACCACGCTTTGCTCATCAGGCAAGCGATGGTTGTCACCTGCCTGCACGTCTGGAGAGCCTGCACAGGAGAAGTTTCCCTGCAATGAAAGGGAAAGTGTTTTTTTGGTTGGGTTTTGTTTTTTTTTAAATGAACCACACTGAAGAAATACCTTGTGCACGAGTAATTGTTACTTGCTGACAGGCTTCATTTTTGCTGTCTTTTCAAAGCTTCTCAACTGACTTTCCACTGCGCTTCAGAGAAAAAAAAACAAACAAAAAACCCAATGGAACGAACATTTCCAGTAAAGCTCTTCTTGTGTGTGCTGTGCATGTGTTCAATGGTTGTCACAAAATGCTTGTTTCAGTTTAGGTCAGGATGTCTAACACCTTCACACGTATGAATCAACCACATGCCAGCTCTCAAAGGTATGGCATTTTAAGAGGTGTGATCTTGCAAGTTGCCCTTAAGCAGGTAATTGGTGGTGGTAATTATGACAGAGATCCCAAAATTCATTTACAGATGATAGAATCCCAACCTCAAGGATCACCTGGTCCAAACTTTCTCAGGCAAAGCACAGTCTAGACAAGATGAAGCTTGAAAGCGTCCAGTTTTGGGGAACCCACCACTTCCCTGGGGAGATCATTCCAGTGGTTGACTGCTCTCACTCTGACAATTTTTCCTTTTGTATCCTGTCAGAATCTCCCCAGGTGTATCTTGTACCCATTACTCCTTGCCTTTTCCATGTGACTCCTCATAAAAATGGAGGCTCAACCTTCTTTGTAGACACCCTTTAAGTACTGGAACATAGTGATAAGGTCTCCCCTAAGGTCTCTCCTCCTTTTCTCAAGGCTGAGCAAAACCAGTTCCTTCAGCCTCTCCTCAAATGGCAGCTTCCCAGTCCTTTGATAATCTTGGTGGCCCTTCTCTGCACCTTCCCCAGCCTGACCACATCTTCTTTGTATAGCAGGGACCAAAACTGAGCACGGTATTCCAGGTGTGGCCTGACCAGCATTGAGTGGAACAATGACTTCTCTATCTCTGTTGGTGATGTCCTCATTGATGCAACTCAGCATCCTGTTGGCTTTGCTTTGCCACAGTAGCACACTGTGCTCAAAGCAAAAAAACTGGAAAAAAAAAAATCTCACTTTTTAACACGTAAACAGAGTAGATATTTTAGACAACTGTATGCCAGAGCCCTGCTCCCCCCATGCCCGGGCAGAGGAGCCCAGGTCAGATCCTCATCTCCCAGCCAGACTCTGCTGATTTAGCCACCACAGAACTGAGGCTTGTGATCTCCTAGAACCTACAGTAGGGCAGGGAACGCTGACCTGTAACACACCAGCATGTGGGCTGTATCTGGCTATCCCAGTATGAGATGCCAGAGGAAAAGCTACCTGAAAGGCAAATGAAGATACGAGCTTCATCCCATACCCGAGATGCTGGCAGTGGACCAGTTGCCTGCTCATACAGAGTGCTAAAATAATATGCTATGAAATTTTATTTGATTTCAACTATGTTTTGTTAACGACTGTTAAAGAGCTGTTGCCATTAAACAAGAGACACCCCATGACACACAGAAGATAACGAGGTTTGCTTTATGAATGCTGGGTTCAGCAAACAGCTCGACAAGCACACGCACCTCAAGGAAACACAATGCATCTCCCGAGCACTACAACCAGATGATTAAATGAACCAAGACTTCTCTCTGATGTGAGAATATCAGAGACAATGTGATCACAATCAATTACACAGCCACAGAATGAAGGAAACTCAAAAACATCAGCATATGACCCGCACAAGCTTCTAGCACGATAGCTGTGCTCATTGGGTCCAAGGACATCATGCAAAGAGTTCTCCATCGCTTTTCAAGATAGATCAACCACCACCTACGCAAACTCAGGGCAATGGAAAGAGCTTTGTTAAGAAACACAAGGGGAAAATCTTCTTGCATAAAGGTTCACAAGTTCAAAGTCTTGTAGGTGTCTGCAGAAGAAGTTATTTCTGTGGTGCACTGTTTCCATACAGGTACGAAGCACCAGGCAGGCAACAGAGCGCTGCTTCTTCTACAGGCCTGTGCCACCTCAAGCTTTATGATGAACCTGCATTAGTTTTAGAGGGATGGAAGGAGAAGAACCCAGCAGAGGCACCACACGTCTGCAAAACCAGCCACCAGACTCCTCCTCCTGACATCCAGAGGGGTCTCACTAAAATAGCACACAATATAACAACTAATAGCACCAGGTACCAGGAAATCTGCGTGATACCTTCTCCTTCCTTCTCCTCTCCATCACTTGACTCTGCTCCTAATGAAATCCAACCAGAAACCTCACGCACACCAGAACATCCCTCTTCCAGCTTTGCCTTCCTGCATTCCGCCTCCCAGCCTCTTTTTGAGAGCAGAATCCTGTTGTTCTGTAGGAAGTGTCAGAGATGATGAACCACATCTGTCCACACTCTGTCCCAGTGGCTAATGACTGTTAGAAACATCTGATTAAGCTCCTTTTTATGTCACACTAACTCCCAGTCACCGATTCTTAGATTATATTTTTTTAAATTTGTGTCTCTTCCATGGATGTCTCAGGAACTGGATAACCTTCTCCCCTTCAAATTATTTACATACACTATTAAATGTTTGATTACTTTTTTTTTACTAAACAGAAAATACTAATTTTTGCTTTTTGGCACTTAACTCAGAATTAATATCACTTTCTGTGGTAGTTATTTTTTGGCACATTCTTAAATATTGCAGATCATTAACAATCTGGAACGTAGAATCACATTTAAAAAAAAATAGTAACACGGACATTCCCTGTCATTGCCTCTTCACCTCCTCTCCATCCCTGCCTTGCCTTCCAAGATCTTTAGCACAGAATATACGTGGTTTCCAGCGAGGAATGGAAGAGCAGCTCAGCAAACTGCCCAGCAGTAGAAGGCAGTAGGATTAGGGAGGCAGGAAAACATCCAAATGCTCCTTAACCTGTCTCACAAACCAGCAGTTGGTACCAAACTGGGATTTTTTAAACCAGCAGAGCCAACACCTCCCCTTTTGGAGAGCAAAGCTGGAAAACTCAGCACCCTGGTACCTTTTTGTAAGGTGTACTGACCCAGCTAATTAATCCACTATAAACTTAATCAATCCACAACAAGCTTAACGATGAGTGAGTCTGCGACCAATGTAGGATTCTTAAATGGAAATAAATGCAGGAGGTGATTCTACCCCTCCTCTACTCTGCACTCGTGAGACCCCCACCTGGAGCACTGTGTCCAGCTCTGGAGTCCTCAACAGAGAACGGACATGGAACTGTTGGAACGGGTCCAGTGGAGAACCAGAAAGATGCTCAGAGGAATGGAACACCTCTCCTATGAGGACAGGCTGAGAGAGCTGGGGTTGTTCAGTCTGGAGAAGAGAAGGCTCCAGAGAGACCTTAGAGCAGACTTCCAGTATCTGAAGGGAGCTACAGGAGAGCTGGGGAGGGACTCTTTGTCAGGGAGTGGAGTGATAGGATGAGGGGTAATGGCTTTAAATTAAAAGAGGAGAGACTGAGATGAGATCTGGGAAAGAACCTCTTTGGTGTGAGGGTGGTGAGAGCCTGGCCCAGGTTGCCCAGAGAAGCTGTGGCTGCCCCATCCCTGGAGGGGTTCAAGGCCAGGCTGGAGGGGGCTTGGAGCAACCTGGTCTGGTGGGAGATGTCCCTGCCCAGGGCAGGGGGGTTGGAACTCGGTGATCTTTAAGGTCCCTTCCAACTCTAACCATTCTATGATTCGAAAAACAAACAAAAGAACCAGCTCAAGGCAGCTTGCCTTTGAACGGCTGATCCAGGTTTGTGCTGTCACCTTTCCTGGGAACACCTTCCCCTGCACCGCCCCCTGGATCTACCCCCAGGTCACAGCAGGTTTCTCCAACCAAAGAAAGGGAACAACCATTTGATTGTTTTGCATCCAATATCTTGGCTTCCCACCCCCGACGGGGTGATCGCAGCCTGGGCTGCACGTGTGGCTGGTTTGAACCATGGTGCTCTGAGAAACAGAACCTTTTAGCAAGCATCAGGTTTGAGATGCAGGTGCTCAGAGCCGTGCTTCCCCCTGGAAGAAGGGTGGCCTGATATTATGGAAGAATTTGGCTTCCAGAAGCCAGCAGAGACACCAGCATCCTGCAGATGACAGTCATCTGGGGACCACACCTTCCCTAATTCCCAAAGCTGTCTCAGCAGACCACAAGCCATCGCACCCTGCCAGGCCATCCCAACAGATCCCAGAGAATTCCCCAGCACAACAGACGTTGGATGGCCAACAAACCAGAGAACGCAAAGCCCCAGCAAACACCTCACAAATTAAAGCAAACTGTTGTCATCTCCCCTCCCGCCCCGTTTCTCTAACGCCAGCCAACAGAAAATCCCCCAAGAACTTGACTCTTCGGGCATATTTCAAAGAGGAAAGTCCCTCCAGATACAGGAGAAAGATCAACGATCTGGCTCCAATTCAGGACATTTTATTCCAGGAATTATTACAGGGATCTTCACTCGCTGGGGTTACCCGGAGAGGCTGCCAGCGCGAACTAATGCGAAACTTCTGTGCTACTTCATGTTTGCGGAAAGAGCTTGCCACCCCCGGACCATTTCTGATGGCTGGACTATTTCAAAGCAGCCACACATCGAGGGGAGCTGCACTGCTAACACAGGCACGGAATTCAGCACAAATGCCAGCCCTTTACATTCTGCCAGAGCATATTGCAAGGGCTTCCCACTGCAGAAAATTCAAACCTAAGCTTGCTTTTTCTCCCCGCTCATTTATTTGTTTTAAATATCACCCATCCCTCTTCTTTTTTCTCTTGAAGCCCTTCTTACATCCTGGCTTGCTGAAGATCCATCACTCTGGGGTGTGAGTGATGGATATCATTAGTCTTGCATAGCTTAAGGAAACGGCAGCTGAAATATTTCACATATTTCACACTGAACGTACTGATCGCAGTTTGAAATAAACCCATAAAGAAAATCTGCCAGAACACCTCAATTGCTTGTTTGGTGGAGGTTTTTTGGTTTGGTTTTCTTTTTTTTGTTTTTTTTTGGGGTTTTTTTTTTTCCACAAACTGTAAAATAAACTTTATCCTGAAAGCAGAAGGGGGACTTCCCGCCTTTATTTTCCACAAATAAGACAAACTCTCTCTGCCACGGACATCCATGTCCCATCCTCCAAGGCTCTGCTCCCATCTGAGGGAAGAGGATCTTGGAGGGGTAGGAGCATCCACAGACTGACCTGTGTAAAGGTTCCTCTTTACCCACTGGCTTCAAAAGAAAGCAGGAGCAGAATTACACCACTCATTTTGGGAAGAGACCTTATACAAGTTCTCCTACTGCAACACCTAAAATCCTGGCACAATTTAAAGTCATTTCTCAAATGGGAAAGTAGGAACAAACTTCACAGGGATATGGTCCTCTCGTGCCCTTGCAGAGCCAGGACAAGGTCCCCAGGACATGGAAGTGACAGGGGACCGTATGCCCAGGAGGATCAAAGCCCCCGGGACGATACCACAAGGGGTCAGGCACACCAGAGGAACACCGAGTAGAAACACTGACTGTTGGGTTGGGGGGTCTGAATCCCCCCTGCAGACAGAGCAGATGGTTCCCACAGCGTGGGAGACTCGGGGGGCCCGACCTGCTTTCAGCATGGAGCTTTATTTGAGTTCCTCCTGCATACGCGTGGGAGCACACGCCCGCCGGGTCACTCGCTTAATCTGTGCGAGGCTCTCGCATGGCAGGAGCATGAATCCCACTTCCTTACAGAACCCACTGAGCTCTGTGTAGGTGTGAGAAACAAGGAAGTCTGCAGACTCCCCAAAAGAAAAAAAAAAAAAAAGGAAAAAAAAAAAAGTGTAAGATCTTCTTGAGAGACAGAGGAATTAAAGAAAACCATAGCAACAAGTCAGTCCACCTACCCAAACCACCCACCCACCACCAGTTTCATTTGCTGACGCACTTAAAAAAAAAAAAAAAACCTAAAAAAAAAAAATCATCAAAAAACAAGCTGGCTCCTACCCGCACTGGAAGGTGAGCAAGCCCTGAGAGCTCATTAAATTCCCGTCTCAGCTACTCCTGGGTGCCTGCAGCGAGCGAGAAGGATATAAATAGAAATTATATAACTGCGCTTTGTTGATTCCCGTGCTCACAAAAAAAAAAAAAAAAGAGGGAAAAAAAAATAAAAAGGCAGTATGACCTTGTTTTTCTGAATAGCTTGCCTCTGCCTGCTTGTGCAGGACTTTAATCCTGCTAGGGATCATCTTAAAATTTTACGTTGGACATTGGATCCCACCGAGAGGAACCAGAAGCATTAGTGATTGACCTCCCTGCTCCTCACAGTTCCCACCTGAACACCAAGAGGACGGACCCAGGAGAGGCCCATGGTACCCAAGAACCACGAACGACAGAAGGCTACCAAAGTTACTGGAGGACAAGCAACACAGATGAAACCTGATGTAGCACCCTCTTTTCTTCCACCTCTATTGCTGAAGTGCAGAGGGGCACCTCAAAAGCATAAGACTTCCTTTGGGCAAAAAGGCCACAGAAAAGATGCTAGGATACAGGAGTACCAATGGCCCAAATGTACTCCATGAGCAGTGTCAGCTGCAGCTGGGGCAGAAAGTGCTATGGTTATAGCTTCACCTCATCCACCCTGTTTCTCAGCCCCCAGAAGGAATGAAATCATCCCTACAGGAACAATCCCTCGCAGCGCCGTTATTAGCAGGGCTTGTTTGTTTTTACCATGATGGTATCTACTGGCTACGTGAGAGGGAGACGCCACCGCGCTTAAACACATCAAAACCCACGTGAAAGGGAGCGGGTGGCTCCCAGGGGTTGCCACCTCTAAGTGTCCTCACGTGCTAGGGATCAACAGAGCATCAGGAGGGGGATTTCCTCAGCGCTGACTTAATTACTAGGGCAGGTTCCGTGCCTGGCTTTGAAGGTACCTGTGCTGCGAAGGAAGGTCTGGATTGGCAGCGTTCCTCATGCTGGAGAGGGCTCTCTTTCACACGGGGGCCACTGCCCACAGCTGAATGCAATGGTTGATGCAGGTCCCTATCATTTACTTGTTTTTTATTTTTAAATATCACATTCTGAAGCCACATACTCAGAACAAAATAATTACGGTGAGAAAAACTCATTAAACCATTGAAAGACATAAGTGAAACACTTAATACATGTCAATAGCTTGCTGGTTTTGCATTAGTTTCCTAAACAGGAATTATTAAAACTATGTAATAAAGATATAACATCCCATATCAAAGAATTCTGCCTGTTATAAACAAACAGTAGAAATTTTAAGTTTTTTTTTTTAATTCATCTACCAAAAGTTCTCCACTGCTATGTAAAATCCCTCAGCAATCCATAGATATTCTTCCCTCCGACGCACTTATCATCACGTGCTCAAATATATCTGCGACTGACAAATTTTTTAAGTAGTAAATCGGGTTCAAGACATCCAAACCACAAACCCTAAAGCGCCATTGTGTCACTAAATCTGTGTTTTATGTCACCAGTACTTCTGTAATGTCTTTTAAAACTTTTCTCACGATTTCACAGGGCAACCACAGTCACGGGGAAAAAGAAACTCCTGGTGCTGGGTACCCTCCTCTCTGCCACAGACACCAACAGGCATCGGCAGCTCAGGACTCCACTGCTTCTGAGCATCAATTCTGCAGTTATTGTATAACCACAGATCATCTTTGGACAGCTTGAGGCTCTGAGCTCGGCAAAGGAGACCACAATCCACTGTGCTGAAGTTTTCTTACTGGTGGCAGTGCATGAGGAGAAATGTCATAGAATCATAGACTTGTCAAGGTTGGAAGGGACTTTTCAGATCACTGAGTCCAACCATCAACCTCCGACAAAAACCATCACCAAACCATATCTCTAAGCACTACGTCTGCCCATCTTTTAAATACAGCCAGGGACGGTGACTCAATCAAGTCCAAGTCCATGTACGGTGCAAGACAGAGCTGGACCATCTTGTTAGCCCAGGATTTTTACAGTCCCATCCCAAAGGAGCCTCACACATAGGTAGTGAGCTCCAAACCCTGGCTCAGCACGACACCAACTCACTCTTGCCACACCGTGACGGATTCACAACCCTCTGGTCCAACACCACAGGCTCCTTGGTGCTATCTCTAGTTGTGGTGGCCCCTGGTCCTCATCCCAGACATCCCTCCTTCTCCCAGCAGCTGAGATATGCAGATCCCATCATCATCCTCTGTGCAGGGGCAGTGAGCCTGCTCAGAAGCCATAAAACTAGCAGCAAGTCCCGCTTCTTTCATGAAAAAAAATCCTCTTTTGCTTGGGTATTGACTCCTACCACCTCACCCTCCGTACCCACAGCCCACCTGGGGGAGAACCATGGATCTGGAGGAGTTGGGGGAAGAAGACACCACAGCACTTCAAAGTGGAAGCTCTGCATCACAGCACTTTGAAGTAGCGCTTTAAAAAAGTCTTAAACTAAACTAATGCCATCAACCTCATTTTACCTTCCCTGGCTGAAAATACCAGCGTGTGCATGTGGGTAATTTGTCACGCACTCTAACTTTCCAGAAGATCCCTAATTAACCGAGCGGCCCGAAGTCTCCATGGAGAGGTGGTGACGTAAAGGACTTGACTCGCCATGAACTTCCACCAACCAAAGAAACCCGAAACTCCACGGAGTTGAGGCAGAGTAATGGCACATATAATTGCTGTTTGGCAGGTGAGTGACCAGCCTTACGGACATCCTCAGCCATTTCCTCCCCTCACACTCTCTCGCCAGGGGTGCTTTAAGGGAGGAAGACTCGCCGCGTTGCAGGGAAGGCACCACGCTTCCATCCCTTCCAAAGGACAATGCAGCTCCACGTGCAGCATTCCCACTGGCAATATACCTGGCCAGGGAAGCTCTGGCAACGTGTGCCTGGGCCAGCAGCCCTGGGCTGGGGGGGACTGTGACAGCCACCAGCCACTCGCCCCTCACATTTTGAGGTAGAATATCCCCCTTGCCCAGGTCTGGTCCGTGCAGAACCGCTGACGCTGGCCCTCTCGAGGTGGATGCTGAGGGTTATATGAATTAATAAAAGGGCTTTATGTAACCTTCAGTTCAGGGAGCAGCGGTGTTTGTCAAGTAAATTTGTTGTCTGGTTTTGAGCCTGTGGTTCCACCTCTGCCTCTGTCCCCTTACAGACAAGGGCAGGCTGCCCACCAGAAAAAAAAACCCAGAGCTCCTGCTGAGCAGGAACAAGGAGCTCAGCGGATACGGCTACACCACCTTCATCAGCATCTCTGCTACCCAACAACCCGACAGCCTTTCTAAGTGAATTCCAAAAACTAAAAATAACGCAGAAAACTTCCCATCCAGAGAGCCTGAAGTGGGCAACGACTTCTCTCTGTCTTTCTCCCAGAATAGTTCATTTATCACATCCACGTTCACCCCTACAGCAGAACACAGCAGCGTGGGATTCAAGGTGCCATACTCTACCAGCTCAGCCTCTTTCCTGAGGAAAACCAGGAGTATTTTTCTTGCCCTGCTTCTCCCCCACATTAATTTTCCTAACAATACAATGAAAATCCCTCCTGCCAATTATAATAAGGAACATTTCTAGATTTGCTTTTCTGCTGGAGTTGGCAACCACCTACTTTGCCTAGCCTTAATATCGGCCCTGCACGTCTGCAATGAAACGGTAACACACCTATTCCAGTTATCCCTTCCCAACACCACAGGGATCTGCTCTCCCACTAACGCTCAGGGGAGTTACCCGGGAACTCCCATTATTAACCATATTACATTCATCATCTGCAAGTTCCTGTGTGTCAGTACAAACCTCCTGCTTCACTTCAGGCCGAATTCATTTCCCGTGTGAAAACCTGGAGTTCAGAACATGCCATGCAGGGGTGACACACTGCTGCCAAAAAGCCTTTTTACATAACCTGTCCCCATCCCACCAGTTTCCGGGCTCACAGTCCCGTAGATAGAAGCAATTTAGGTTCACTAAAAATTATTCAGACTGAGCACAGAATGAACTTGCTCAGAATATGATAAATCAAGAGCTGCTAATAATAACAACCAAAGAAAGATAAATTTGCGAAATAAAGCTAAACTGTGTGAGACCTCAAAGATGAAGCCGGTCGATTTGGTGACTTTCACGATGACAAAGGGATCTGATGCAAAACAAATGCAGTTACTGGTCCAGAGACTGAAGATGACTCTTCCACTGGCAGTTACTGGAAACTGCCCTAGAACTTCAGAAGATCCACTCTGCAGAGGCTCTGAAGCCCTTCCTACCTACTCTGCAAAATTTACCAAATGAATAAGGATTAGAGAAAGATCGGGATAGAAGACAACAGAAAGTATCGGGGTTCGATGCTGTAACTGTGTCTAGTTTCTGTAAGCGGACAAATTTTGCAGCCTATTTTGTGATAATGAAGCCTTGCTAAGGAGGACACCATCACACTGCTGTGCTCTTCTTAAATCCTTACTGTGCTGTAGCAAAATACTGCTTTATAACACCAAATACTGCTTTCTGACACGCGCTGGATCTGAAGCCGTGCAGAATAACGAGTACCCCACGAGCAGCACCCTGAGAGCTGGGTCATCTTCTGCACTGCGTGGGTGAGCAGACACACTGTTCTTCCTGTGCAGAGACAGGAAAGCTCAGTTACAGGAACTGACCATCTCAGGACACCCCTTTAACCTGGGCATCACTCAGCAATTACTCTGGGAGATGCAGATCCTGAAACAGTGATTTTACTGAAGAGCAAACCCTCCACCTTCACGCTGACCCACCAGCCTCAAGCCAGCTGCTCTCCCAGAGGTTAAACTTTGTGGTCAGTGTTTGTTGGGGTGTTTGTATTTTTTTTCCCCCATTAAAGTTTTACTTACTTGGCTTTTGTGACTCAAACACTACTGAAAGACCAGAGTACTGAATACATGCTGCTCTTGACTGACATGGCAGCAGTCCCCATGGGCCCTGACTGTGCTGGAGCCAACGCAGGTAAAACCAGGCCCCCACAAACACACCACCGAGCACCAGCACCAATTAACCAGTGCAGAGCTAAGTCATGGAATACTTTGTGCAATGGCAAACCTGCTTTTTTACCTTTTGCTATCGAGCCACCAGATAGCTAGAACACAGAATATCTACATTCCAACCCCTCCATGGGATATTTCCTATAAAGTCTCATCCGTGCTTTGCATGAGTGAGTAAGGGCTGCTGGGTGTGACCCAGACCTCAGAGCTTACGGTGTTTGGTACCCGTAGGCATCACAAGTCATTTGGTTCCTAAAATATTCCATACTTAAAAGCAGGCTCCACCAGAGTCCCCCCACCCAGCCCCTCACTGCTGCCTTACAGCATGTACTGTAGAGGTGGGTGCTGGCCTCTTCTCCCAAGGGAATAACGACAGGAGCAGAGGAAATGGTCTGAAGTTGGGGCAGGGGAGGGTTAGACTGGATACCAGGAAGAATTGCTTTACTGACAGAGTGGTCAGGCACTGGAACAGCCTGCCCAGGGAGGTGGTGGAGTCACCATCCCTGGAGGGATTTCAGAAACATGTAGATGTGGCACTTGAGGGCACGCTCTGGTGGCCGAGATGTAGGGGTTTGTGTGTGTGTCTGGCTGGACTCAATGGTCTCAGAGGTCCTTTCCAACCGTGATGATTCTGTGATTCTGTACCCCCATGTGCACCCAGTAACTGCTGGTGCCCAGAATGCTTTCTAAAGGTAAAGACAACTGCCAAAGACTTATTCCTGAGTGGGAAAAGATGGAAAATAGTCACCCTGGTTTGGGAAAGTAACATCTATAAAGGCAGGAGTGCAACATCAACTGGCAAGACCACAAGGCACGGATGTGAAAGCGTTACACCACTTGCTATAAGCACCCCGTGCCCACGGCTCATTCCTAACCACAGAGCTGTTCTGCAGATACCCAGCTCCCACTTACAGACAGCAAATGCAACCCAAATAATCTCCCCTTTTGGTGAGAAAGGTGTCTTTGGAGATGGATTGCAGATTTCCAGTTTGCTTTGACCACAGGAGCCTAAGGAACGTGCTTCCAACCCTGGTTGGCACACAGCGGGAGGTGACTCGACTCAGTCCATTAGTTCCGGGTTCCAGCACCAGCAAAGGATCTCTCCACATCAGACTGGTGCAGAATTTGTTTGTCCTTCCAGTGTGACAGCATGAGGTTACCTGAGGCTCCCTGAGAGCCAGGGAGATGAAAGCTCATCTCCCTTTACTTTGGAGGAGAACAGGAAATTTAAAGGAGTGACTCTCCCCAAGGAATGTTAATCCTGTCATTGCAGCTCAAGGTGACGTGGGATTTCAAATGCCTGAATCCCACTTTTGTCTTTTGCAAAGAAGCTTCAC
>VXBJ01003717.1:115369-201936 GCA_013400055.1 Nycticryphes semicollaris
GGGGGGGAGGGGGGGGAAGAGGGGACTGATTACAGAGACAGAGTGAAGGAACCCAAAAAAGTTCCCTCTCCTCTCAAGGGAATTTTGCATGAAGACACGAGGAGCTGCTGTAGGGATCCAGTGTGTGGTTTAACCGTAATGATCAACTCGAACTAGTCAGGATTCAGCCCCCACATCCCACTTCATCACCTCTCACACCTCATACTGCTGCCCAGAGGACACAGCTGCTCTTCAGCACATCTCTGCTCAGGCCTGGGCCACACATTTTGACAGGATTTAATCTGTTTTCACTGGCAGGCTCGTTTTCCATGGGATCAACCACTCCAAATTCAGCTCACCCCACACTGCATGAGCCAGGCGAGGAGGGGACAAGCAGAGCTGTCTCAGCAAGAGCAGAAGCAGCAGCAGAAGGGTACTACCCCCTGTCTGGTCAAATATTTCCCCTAGAAGTCACTATCAAGATCCAGTTACAAGTAACACTGTCACTGCGGTGTCTCTGTGCTGCTGCAGCCGTACTAAAGTCAGACCTTCAGGTAGCTGGGTTTTCAGGGCAAAAATAGAAAGCACTGGGTTATACCATACTGGGAACAGGGGGGCACATATATACAGGTTTTTCTAGTTCTCTTTGCACAAGCTTTGGGCCACAGAGATGCTCAAAGGGCTGGAGGACCTCCCCTAAGACAGGCTGAGAGAGCTGGGGTTGTTCATCCTGGAGAAGGGAAGGCTGCGGGGAGACCTTAGAGCAGCCTCCCAGTGTCTGAAGGAGAGCTGGGGGCAGGTGGGAAACCCTTGTCAGGGAGTGTAACAATAGGACATGGGGTAATAGTTTTAAATTGGAAGAGGGGAGATTTAGGTTAAATACCAGAAAGAACTTCTTTACTGTGAGGGTGGTGAGAGCCTGGCCCAGGTTGCCCAGAGAAGCTGTGGCTGCCCCATCCCTGGAGGGGTTCAAGGCCAGGTTGGAGGGGACTTGGAGCAACCTCGTCTGGTGGGAGGTGTCCCTGCCCAGGGCAGGGGGGTTGGAACTGGATGATCTTTAAGGTCCCTTCCAACTCTAACCATTCCATGATTCTATAAACTCTTTGGAAAATGACAGCAAGTTTTACCCTAATACCTAAATAAATGTTCCTCATTGGGACGCAGCACAAACGACACCAAACGGTAAGTCTAACTCTGTCCGTTTATCAACCATCGGGATGTATCGCTTCTCTGAGTGCAAGGAACAATCTCCAAAACAGACCTGAAATAAATCACCAATTGTTTTGTTCTGACCCACAAGACACTGCTGCGAGGGAGGAAAGGGGTGACACTCTCTGAGAGACCTACCCTTAAAGCCATTGTCCAAGACAGAAACTGAGTGACTGCAAACAACACACCACAAACTCAAGAGAGTAAGATATTACATGTTCAATAATCTTCATAGGCAGGTTTTTTCATAGGGAGCAACCTGGTCTGCAAGGTTTTACTTCCTGTTTAGAAGAGTATTATTTGGTGTATGTTTGTTAAAAATATGCACCAGTGCAATTCTCATCTAGGGAAACCAAATCCTTATTTAAAACACAGAACGAAGGACAGCGAGATTACAGGAGAACAGCAGTGGTCTGGAGTTTACTGATATTTGCAATTCTGAAATCAAACAGCTGGTTGTAAAAGTCTTGGAGCACAATGCAGTCGCCTAAACTTACTCATGGAAATTGTCACATTAACTTATGCTACAGAGCTGTTTTATTATACATTCCTCTATACTGCCCTGGGAAACACCTCAATCACTCAGTGCCCATGCAAACATTTAGTAAGTTCACTTTTGCACGGCAGACACTCATATATTTCTTAATTACAGGTCAAAGATCATTTAGTCATTTCCACTCCCATCTCCTTAACATCCTCAAGTTTCCTGGATTTCATAAAAACATTTCCCTTCCCAACACGTTGTAGTTAAAAGGTTGAAGTTTTCCATTTCCCTACCTGTATTGTCGTGTTCCCACCTTCCAGAAGGGCAATGGCCAGCAGGATGCTCTCGTGGAAGACTCTGTCACTGGTGGCATTCATGATGAGATCAATGACCAGGTTGGATGCACCTTCTTTATCCAGATGACACTGGACATCAGCCAAACTCATCTCACCTCGGCTCATTGAACTCGATCCAGAGCTTCCTCCTGTGAAGGTGATGATGAGAAATGGGCTGAGATTCAAACCCCCTCGTGATGGCACCCTCTCTCCTGCTTTAAGTTATTCACCCATCCTCAATGACACACATGTGTTTATTAACAGCGATGAACTCGGCTCCTGGCACTTCTGTGAGGAAGTTTGCAACCCAAAGCACAGATCAGGCACGTTTAAGGCGAGCATTTCACATGGTTTTAACGCATGCGAGTCTGCAGCAGGGGGTGTCGTGGAGGAGGACAGCCTGGGCTGGCCATGGGGAATGGCTGATGCCTTCATTAGCAGCAGAAAATGAAAAGGCGGGTGGTGTTTTGGATGAGGATTCTGGAAACAGCGTGAATTCAGGGACGCAAAGAGAAGTAGAAACTCTGCAGGACCAGTGAGGGGATGGAAAAAACAGAGGTGAGGCAAATTCCAGAGGATGGCAAAGCCAACACTACACTTGTGTGCAACTACAGAGCTGTGAACCTCATGGATCAACAGAGCAAACAAGAGAAGCAAGTGAGAGCCTGTGGAAGAGGCAGGAAGAACAAGAACTGAAGCAAAACACTCTATGCAGCAGAAGAGCATGGTGGTAGGCAGCACAGCACAAGGACTAGGGAAATACAGATTGACTTCAGAAAACAGGGGGGAAGTAATTGGGGTTTCTTTGGGTTTTGGCTGTTATTGCAGTTTCTGATCAGAAATTAGAATTTCTGCTTTCAACAGAATTACCCACTGTATTTTGAAGAGATAAAACCCACTGAACTACGTTTTGACCAAACATGCTTGATGTTACTGGTTTTCAGCAATGGTCTCAATTTAAATAAATCACACTTTATAACTGACTTCAAAACAAATTTTTGCTCCTCCTACCCCGCACTCTCTCTGTAATACAACAAAATGGCTTTGTTTCAGATACAGCTAATAATCTGACACCCCCTATGAGCACCACTCCCAAATATTATTGCAAACTTTAAATGGATCGGGTTTTCTAAGCACATTCACTCACAGCAAAGTCACAAAATTCCAGCCAACCCAGGATGGTCTCTGGAAAGTGTAAAAAGCTCTGCCTGTTTAATTGTAAAGTACTTTAAGGCCAAGTTGGAGGGGGCTTGGAGCAACCTGGTCTGGTGGGAGGTGACCCTGCCCAGGGCAGGGCTTGGGACTGGATGGGCTTTAAGGTCTCTTCCAACCCAAACCATTCTGTGATTCTATGGTTCTACTTTCTCAAATGCAGTCAGGATAAAGAGAACATCGCTCTCATCTGCACGAGGAAAAGGCATCTGACACGATCAGAGACAGGAGAGTGATGCTCCGCTCTGCCTAGAGTGGAATCCCTCACAGGGAGTTAAAACACATGGGAGTTTCCAAAGCCAGGAGCAACACACAGGCAGGATGTCTTCCCCATCCTTGTGCATAACTCCTTTGGGGTTTTTTTTTGGATTTCAGAGAGTAGAAAAGGGGGGAAAAAAAACCCAAACCCACCCATTTCACCTGATTTGCCAGGCAGACACAGACATATGGCATCTGGCAGGGCACATCACCCGAACCATGATGAGCAGGAGCACGTCCTACCTCCTGCCCCGGCTTTGCTGGCGCCGCCGGCAGACAAGGGGCCGTTGCCGAAGGTGGTGAGGCTCTCCCGCCGGCCCGCCGGTCTCACGTTGCCATAGTAACGGTTGACCAAAACTTGCCTGAGTGCCTCCCCCTTGAGTCAAAGAGGATAACGAAATAATGATGTGAGCTTAAGGCATGAACAAACTGCTAATATTCGGTAGCAAGGGGATGCTATTATCAGTAGCCTAATTACGGTGAGGGAGGGGGAACTGAAACCCTGGAGGATTTGGCCAAATCCTCTGAGCATCTCCCGATGTGCTCGGGCAGGCTGGGACACCTGGGCTCTCGTGGGGGTTCTAATACAATCCCATGTTCCCAGCTCCAGAAACAGCTGCAGTTCAGGCTTTTTGCTAGAGCTTTCTAGACAGATTTTATCCTCAATGAGCTTTTTAAAATAAAAATTACAGAAAAAAAAATAAAATAGGAAGAAATATTTTGTCAGTTTTAAATGTAAAAAGGTGGCATTTGTACAGGACCAACACACAAAGAGGAAAACTGGAGAAAGAGTGACATTAGAGATGGGTTTGCCAGCGAGCAATCCTCTTCTCTTTTGCCATTTCACCAGCGTTACAGGGACACACTCCTTCCTCCTCCCCTGTCAGCAGCTGATGCCATTAACGCCATCAGCCACAGCAGAAACTCCAGCCATCCCTGCTGCAGCCCAGCACCTTGTCCCCGGCTGGCAGCCGCCCCGGTCACGCCAGCAGTCAGCATCCCAGCACATGAGCCCAGGGACACTGCGGGGCACCGGTCCTCAGATAACCCCGACGGCCCCAGGAGCACCCGGCACATCTCTGCGGATCAAAACACCTCCTGGGCTGAACATCAACCTGCAGATCCCGAGCTGCCCTCGCTTAAGACTTTATAGGAATTCCCAGGAATTCAGAGCCCCGCATGAAAGCTGGCAGTAATGCCTGCAGACACACAAACACTGCAGTTGGATTAACAGATTACTTTTTTTTTTAACATTTATTTTATTTTTTTTCCATGGGGTCTTTGTGCAAAAAGGAAAAGCGGTGATTATTTTACCTGGGAGCTCCTTCTCTGCTAATGGGAGTGTGCTGTCATTGCAGCAGGATCACCACCCCGAGAGGGGAGCAAGGGGATTTCCAAGAATAAAAAATAAATCTAAGACAGTGGATCTAGACAAGAATAATTTCATATTAAAAAAAATCCGTTGGGATGAACTAAAGTACCTTGATCTCCATTCACAAAAGAAGCTCTTGGCTGTGAGTTTTGGTTTGTATTTCTCAAGGAATTAGTTCTCTGGCTATAGAGTCAAAATGCAATTAGCTACAAGGTTTAATATTAGCTGTCATGGGAATGAAGCTTTGCTTTTTAAACTTTCACATGAGGCTACACCACAAATAAATAAATGGAACAATATAAATGTGCATCATTCGGCTGATGCAGAACCCCAGCACTGCTGCAGCCACACTGCTCTTGATGCAAAGCTGGCACCCATGAAAGGAAGCCTAGAGACATCCTCGTACCCCCAGGTGTACAGGGAAGACAAAAACCAGCCTGGAAACGAAGAGTCCTTTACCAAATCTCAGCTGCCACTTCTGAAGGGAGAAGCTCAGAACCTGCCTGCAGCTGGTCAGGGGTGACTGCCCTCCCCACGAGGCTGGTGCCCAACCAGGGCTCCCACCATCAACTTCTAACCCTAAAATCCAGCAGTCGAAAAACTGCTCCCCTGGATCGTCAGGGTGAAAGCTGCAGCACAGGAGCTGCGTGTTATGGAATCAGGTGGGGATGGGGGGGAAGAAGCAGGAGGGCAGACGAGGTGTAAAATAAACATCAAGTGAGCTCTTTCTGACCAGCTGCTTCCAGAAGTCCCCCAACACAAGGAAAAAACGGCAAGTTCCTTTGGAGCAGAAAGTGAGCACTTTTCCAAGGGACACACACTTCCTACCACCGCTTGGGCCAAAGAGATAACATGTAGGAGAGGCAAGAGACTGAATTCAAAAGCTCAAGCAAAACCTTACCCTGGAGGAGCTGCTCTGACAGCAACATGAGAGTGTTTAGTACATGATGTAGTGCTTTAACCATCCTTCTGCTCTCGGTCTGGCAGGTAAGGAAGGCTACATGACAGAACAAGGCCAAGCCAGACATAAAAAAACCCCCCTAAAACCCTTAACTACATCTTCCTGCTACACGTGTACTGATTAGAAAGGCAACTTGATACCCATATAAGCCCTGTGCCACAAACCAAGTTATAATGGAGTTCTCACATTACCATTTTCCTCCTCTGTTAAACTAACTGGCAGTTACCGTATCAAATGGCATTTCAACCCAGTAATTTTTACTACTTACTACAAAGATACCAACACACATTGAACCATAAGAACTGCAGTTCAATAAACTCCTCCTGAAGGGTACCCTTTTGGGTAAGGTTACCCTCAGAAGGGTAACATAAAGCTCCCGGAGTTGTCTCTAGACTTTCCTTCTGATATACCCCAAAGCAGAAAGAAACTTCTATTCCTTGCTCCAAATAGCTGGGGGGAGTGGAGAAGGGGGTCTCGGGGAGCTCAGGCTCTGAGGACAGACCTGCAGCACCTCCACTGACTAGGCATAGCGTGTCCAAAAAAGGTGAATTAGCCAGAAAATACAAGTGGGAACACGTATGGAGCATTTGCTGCTTGTGGCCCAAAAGCGTGCTCACCCACAGTTCTGGGGGTTTGGCAACATACATTCACTGGCCTTTCCAGTTCTAACTGGGAAGAAAAAGCTTGGTTTCCTACAAAATTATTCAAAGCCACTGTGTTAGCTAACCAGTGTACGAGTCTGTGATCAAAGGAGAGCGGAGGAAAAATAAGTGGTATTTAAGAAATGTTATAATTAATTCAGCTGCAACGCTTGGCTCCGGAACAGCTCTTTAACCATCATGTTACTGTTGTACACCACTTTGATGCGTGCAGTATGCAAACAAATATCAGATGTTTGGCGGCAGGCAGGGGAAAAAAAAAATAAAAAATCAAATATGCTACCTAGAAAAAAAATCCCAACCCCACCAGCATTCGGTTTCATCTGCACTCACCCATCCAGGTACACAGTAAGCAGCACCCCGCCGTTACTGCGCCTGTAACCCCTAAAGCAGATGCAATGCATTACTTGGTTCCAGCAATATCAAAACCCCTTGTTACCTTTAAAACAGAGAATTTTTCATAAGATTTAAGAATGAAGGAGTTCTAAGCTGCTGCCATTCCATTCTTGGCTACAAAACGAGCAGGAATCCAGAAATGTATGAACAAGGCTGGCTTTGCAGCCCGGCCATTGAGGAAGGGGGTGGCATGGCCAACGTGGGCAAACTCAGATGCACTGATTCATCTCACTTCATGGTTGTGCCATCATCTCCAAAGGAGAGTGCTTTGAAAAAAAAAAACCAGACCAGACCAGGATCTGAGGTTGAATTCAGAGCAGTCAAGTGTTTGCTCCTTCCATTTCCCACTAAAGAAGGTGCTCCAGCACCTCCCCTCTTTTGTGAGGGTGGCTTCAGACTGTCCAGGAGCCCCACAGCAAAGAAACCACAGATGTTTCTTACACGACTTACGCTTCACTGTTGAAAAGGAAAAGGCGGAGGGTTATTTGAGAAGGCGCTCAACTGCGGTACGTACCCTTCTATGATCCTCCAGTTGCCTCTGTGGTAGACTTTGATCAAGCTCCTGCTGTACGTGCAGAAATTTCATTGTAAAGCAGAGCATCACTAAGGAGACACTAATACCTTGGCGCTCAGGGAAAATATCAAGGGAAGTCACAGCAGACAGCAAAGGGGGAAGGATGAGGAAGGTCAACCAACAAGCTATGGGAGCAGGACACCTGCCCTCCCTTAGCTCCAGCAGCACTCAACCAGTCTGCTCTGCCCCCCTCCAGCAGACCAACACTGCATGCACGTGGGCCACCATGTTCTCATGGATCCAAGGAAAACACAAAGTCCATCTAATTTTAGGGTTACTGGTAACACAGAGGAGTTTTGAAGAGCTCAAACCATGCATGCCCATGCACACGGATACACAGGTACGCACACAAACACCCCGTCCCACCATACACACACTTCGGGGGGAAGTGTAGGTACTTCAACACATCTGACCGTGGTCAAGGAAGCTCTTTTGAGACTTACAGGGGGCCTCCTGCAAAACCTGTGGGATTTCCGTCCCCATGCTGTGGACTTTAGGGGGGAGGGTTCAAATAAACTCCCTCAGCACGTGTGTGTTTCCAATCAAATCTGTTTTACATCAGATATTAATTTTCAGGAATGGAACTTCCATTTTTTTCAACCTGAGTCGAGTTTTTGCTGCTTTAAAGCATTCTGACAACGTGTAGGATCTTAAACCAGGAGCCATCTCCCAAACACCTCAAAGGCATTCTATGACCACTCAGAGTTTCAGTTTACATTTAAACACTATTCCACAGAAATTACAAATACAAAAATCTAAACCTCCACAAACTACCTTTTTTTTATTTCATGACTTCAAACCCTATTTATAGTCTTCATATTTATATAGCTCAGAAGACCATCACTGTCCTAAAATTAGACTTCCATGTTGTTTCACTTAGATTTGCACTGGTTTAGCACCCAGTTGTATAGTCTGCTAATGCCATCTCTGGATGTCCCGTTAATTTCAAAAGAGTTTGAGATTTCATACATTTTTACATCTTATTTATGGCAAATAACCTGTCTTGAGCAAACTGATGCTGGGGTATCTCATAGAGGAAATGTGGCTCCATTCCAGTTCACCACAGACCTAGGAACCCTGAAGATGCGAAGTGACCATTAGTGCTTTGGCTGTGGCATTTGTAACAGGACACCCAGCTGCTCTAGGATTCTGAGTTTTCCAGTAACTTCTGACACCTCCACTTCCTTATCAAGGGTCTTAAGTACATGAGACAAAGGGAAAACTAAATTCTGCTATTAGGAGCCAGAGAAATAAAGTCTCATTTTGCTAATGCAGGGGGATTAGAGAGCAGACTTTTCAATCAGTGCTTCTGGAAGGAAGGAACAAAGATTTGGGACTGGCTTACATGGATTGGTTTTTTTTTCAATCTTTTCAGATTATGCTGTGATGCTCTATCAGACTAAGCCACTTCAACAAAACTACCTATTTCTCACTGTCTAACACCACGCAGGAACACACATTTTATTTTTATTTTTTTTTTTACCAACAAGACACTCCACCAGGACTACTCGAAAACACCGATATTTGCCTGTTTGTACAAATATAGGTGGGTGACACACCTCTACAGAGCTTTCCGTTTCGGGAGGCTGCGGCAGCTAGTTGAAAGTAAAATGCAGAGAAATTAGTCATTCTTCAAGAATCTTACATCCCGACAGAAATCTAGTGGTCAACACTTAGGGGAAGGGAGGCAGCAAAGCACTTGACTTTGGCTGAATCATCACAACCGAATTACAGCCATAATTACTGTTTACACCCTCCCGCCCACCTCCTGAAAGGGCTGCATTTGGAGAATTTAGCAGGTATCCTTTGAACATCCCCAACTACTTTGCATGAAGGCAGAGGCAGAAAGCCTTTAGCTGCAGGTGCACACAGCTCTGCCGGGCAGAGATGCACTTTTTGGGCAGCCTGGACCACGCACCCGGGACCTGCCAAGGCAGGGGATGAAGGCAGCACATCCGTCCCTGGTAGGGAGGAAGACGAGGAGGAGGAGGAAGCCAGGGCTGTATGCCACAGAAAAGCAGCAGCCTTACAATGCTTTAACAAAAAAAAAAACAACAACAAACAAACAAACAAAAAACCCCCCCAAAAACACCAAACCAGCACCCTCTTTCAGTGGATTCTCATCTATAAACATTCTTTTCCCCAAGATAAAAGATACATGATGCAGCACCAAACACCAGCAATGAAAAGAAGAGGCTTCACGGTGACAGCTTTTTGAATTTAAAATGCTGATCATCACATTGAAACAGATGAAGACGAGGAACTTTTATCTGGTAGAGCTTAAGACATACAACAGAGACCTGAACATTCAAATGAAACTGCCTACTAAATCGTGGGTAAATTGATTTAACTTCTCAGGAGCAGACACTAAGAAATAAGACAAGGACGATACAGTAATACCAAATTAAGTCAGCCACTGGTTGTCCCTGTCTGCCCAGAGGGCACAGGGACCAGACAGACAAATCAAGCATAAGGCTGGGAGGGTGACTCAGAATTTTAACCCGATACCCACCACCGCCTGGGAAACACACAGCAAAGGGAGAGAGGAAAGTCACGGGATCCAGAAACCTAAATATGGAGAGACTCTGCTTCCCAGGCAGGAGCCAAGAAGAGCTCCTCAGCCAGGAAGAACCGTTCTCTGTTCTTCTCCTAATGGACTTTCCCCCTGGCTAATTCACACGGCCTTTGGTCCACCGCTTCCTTGCATTGTCACCACGCTTGGAACCTTCACAGGCATGCAAACCATTTCTCCCTTGGTGGGATGGAAGCAGGGAGTATTTAAGCCCAGAGGCCCAAAAAGTTAACAGGAAGAACCTCATTTATACAGAGGAACACACAGTTCCTGCACAACCCGCTTTGTCCACCCTTGCTGTGGGCTGGACACTGGAAAGGCCAGATCAGGTCACTGGGGAGTCTGGGCACATTGTTTGATTGCAGACACCGTCTGCACCACTGGCTTCGGAGCAAAGCACAAAAATCCCTCCTTTCTTAAGCAGTCAACAGCAGCGAGGAAACTGTGTGTGCTCTCTGGAAGGGAAACACGAAGCCTTCTGTCCAGGGCAGGGGAGACTGAAGCTGGCAGGTCGAGTGGACACCACAGCCACAAGATAACGGTCCAGACTGTGGCTTCCCAACAAAAGCATCCTTACTCCTGACCTTATACCGTGCCTCCAAATCAACCAACCAACCACACGTGAGCATTCTGGGGCTGGTGAAAACCAGCACAGACGAAGAATCAGCATGAAATTAGTCTGATCTCTCCAGCTTGAACTGGAGAAGGAAGTAGTACGTATTCTGGTGAGGGAATTCCTGCGCCTCCCCACCACAGCACAGACAGCCCCACCAAATACAGCAGCACCTCGGGTCCAGCCCCACAAACCCCTCCACACACAAAAGCTGCTGCCTTGGGCCACACTCTGATGGATCACTCCAAGCAAACACGGCCTTCAGCAATCTTTCAGTAGGAATATAAACTCCAGATTACCGAGATGGCTATTCTTCAAGTCAAAACGGGTTAAAACGGCAAAGAATTCAAAAATCACAGTTACTGTGCTACACTTTGCACTGTTCAATGGCAAAGTACCACCATGAGAAGGGCTGAACAGGGCAGGAAAGTAGGCTGAAGGAGTAATTTTGTTCCATTTCTCGTGCTCCCCTGCACCTCAGCTCTGCCCCTGGAAGCAAAGTGATGGTTTGGTGGGCAGGGGCCGGTTTATGGAATACCGAACCGTGGCCAGGTGAGTGCCTCGGAAGCAGCAGGGAGGTTTTAGTCTGAAACCTGGTGGGAGGCAGGGTCAGAGAAAAGTAGTCTCAACTTCTTTTTTTGTGAGCAGCAGCAGAAGTTCCTTTCAACTTGCTGTGCAAAACCCCCTCTTCCTTTGAAGTTTCCACTCCCACAAGACTGGCAAACAAACCAACCACTCATCATTAGCTGTAACAGGAGAATTGCAATTTCTTTCACCCGTTGGTGACCGCGTAGCATCCATTTCCCCAACGCAGACGACGTGTGATTCCCAGAATGGTCCTTATCTGACTCAACAGTGGACGTATCCACCTCAAAAACCACCAAAGCAAGTGACAATTCAAGTGTGAACTCACTACATCTCAACTCATGAAATACAGAAGAAGTTTCAGTCCTTTTCCTTTATGGTTTTGAGAAAGGTATGAAAGTTTTCATTTGCTTTCAAAATAACAGTCAAGGTGTAAATTGTCTAATCCTGTCTTCCACAGAAAATTCGAACAACTACCACTGGGGAGGAAAAAGTGGAAATTATTTGAGGAAATGTAGAAAGATTTTCATTCAGGTTTAAAGCCTCAGGATTGTTTTCCTCAGTATTTTTTTTAAATCCAACTCTGTAGTAAACACCCAGAACAGTGAAGGCTGAAAAGGTCTGAAATTAATTTAATTTAAAAGGCAGGTGGAGATTCCAGTCCACGTAGACTGGGGTCTGCTCTGGACAGTGGCTTTGGCAAAACAGGAGGGAAAACATCACATATTATAGCATCATAAATGGGTAGAAAATAATCTTATCAGTAAATGCTACCCATTTGTGTGAGCGCACACACACAAACACTTCCAAAACCCTCTTCTCTTCAGCCTCACCAAACGTCAGAATTTTGACAAAATAATGGAAAAACCAGCACATTTACAAGCACAAACCTCCTCTGCTTCAGGCCATCTCGGAGTCCAAAGGACTGAGAGGTGACAAACCTCAGACCACTCAACTTCTACGGGCTGATGCCACTTTCCAAACCAGCACAGGTCTCCACTAGGCCATTTGTCCACCAGTATCTTCGGATAGGAAGGTGACCGGCTGATGCAAGGCAATAGTAAACTGATAGCTGTCCCAGGAGGTCTTCAAGATCAACACTGAGCCTTTTGAAGAAGCTTAGTCAAAGTCAAATTCAATTGATTTGGCTCAGAAAAGAAGGAATGGTGAGAAAGAAGATGCCCTGTGCAGGAAGTCGGGTTAAATTACTGAGCGGTCCCTTCTGGTCTTGAAATCTGTGAATTCAGGAACCAACCCAACTCCGTGCATATGGCATCTAATTATCAGGGTGGTATGGGGATAGATCTGGCACAGAGGAGGAAATAAAAAGGGGAAAAAAACACAACTGCAGAGTCAGTCAGCCAAGGATCTCATGAAGCTTTCGGTAAGTTAGGTTCTATATCCAGATGCAAAGAACTACAGTGAAGATCTTGGACATGATTCTGAAACCATTACCCTCTCCTGAATCAGCTGGAGTTCCAGTGGGACCGTCTGGCTGATCCAGCCCTGGAACTCCCTGTCCACTTTTCCCTCTCTTTTCTCAAGTTCTCCTCTTTTCTCTGGGAAATACAGCTCCTACTTGAAAGACACCCAGCAAAAGCACCTCCTCGTCTGGTTCATGACAGACTAGGGCACAAGTTAGGTTGCTGCCCTTCATAACTCTACAGGAACAGCAGGAAACTCCACATAGGTTACCTGCCTGCCAAGTCTCCTTTGCAAGGCCAAGGCTGTTACCTTGCAGAACCGAGAAAAAATCTGGATGGAAAACTTCTAGCCTCTGCAGATGATATGTAGGTGTTTGTCAAGCACACATTTGACTTGCTATGGATGAGTTTCAGAGCAGAGGGGAATAACTGGGAACTAAAAGCACTGAACTGCTTAGAAAAAGCTTCCCACGTTCCAGTTCACCCAAAAATTGCTGAGCACCATGCTTTTAGTGATGGAGGACTCACAGTCTTCATAAATTAAGAGGCAGCGGGAGATGTGGAGCAGCACCTTGTCCTGGCACAGGCTGCTCTGAGTCCTGCAGCCGTCCCAGAAGACCTGTGGGACTTACAGGGGGGCAGAGGGAGCCCCCCAGGCTTCCACCAGCCCATGATGGAGCAGAACCCCATAATTTCATCCCCCTGGCCTTGCAACTGCAGTGCACCACCAGAGCAGGGACATGGGTAAACAGCTATTTTTCCTCCTCCCTTATCTCAGTGAGTTTGCAGGGACTTTGTGCGCTGCCAGACAATGAGGTGGGAAATTTGGCCTAAGAGCTGCCAGTGCCTGCACTGAAAGGTCACCAAGATCTGCCTACGGGAGTGCCTTCTCTCATTTTCCAGAGTTTTCAGTTGAAAAAGCATGTTTTATTTGGGCTGGGGCTTTCCTGGAGCTAGAAGACCTCAGTCTCTGATACACCACTGACCTTCAGTGGGAATGCAATCACTTGCTTCTCTTTAAATCCTCAGCCTTGCAGGTCTTCTACAATAACTAAATCGGGTAAGAACTATCTTCACTACACATTTTTCTTTATCAGCTTTAACTAACTAGTAACACAGTGTAAATATTTTAAGTATTCCTAATTTTTTGGCGACAAGTAACTATAAGAAATATTCCAGCTTCCTTTCCCCAAGAGCTCACCAATTCCAGTTTGTGCAATAAAAGGCAGTCCAAAGATTGCAGGATTTCTGAAGGGAAAAAAAAAAATATAAGGCAGCCCACAAAAATTTATGAGAGCCTGCATTTCCTCTGCCTGAGACATAACAAGTGAAGCACTGTCTAAGTGCAAAATACACAAGAGAAAAGACTGTAGAGTCTCTACAAGGAAAATAATTTGTAACTGCATCTCTCCAGCACTTCAAAGGTTAATACATTTTCCAACTCTGATCAGGACAGGCATGAAATAGCACATATTTTGCACCTTACTCAGCCGTTGTAGCTTTAGCTCATCACTGGTACAGAGCACCGAGGAGGTTAATTCAGTCAACCCCTTTGAACCAGGATTTTCAGTTCCCTTTTCAACTACTTGAAACCTCGAGACCCAAGTGAAGAGGTGAAGGAAAAAAGAAACACAACCAACCCCACAACTAACATCTATATCGAGCAGGTCTGCAGGTGTATTTTGCTGGATACCGTTTTATCAGCTGCATATAGAAGTGTCATTACTGAGTAAAAATAGAAAAACCCCAGCAAGAAAGAAAAAAAACAAAAAACCAAAACCACTACAGNGGGGGTGAGGCCAGGAGGTCTCCGGGAGCATCGTCAGCCCCATGGGGAACAGTTGGCTACTGGCGTGGGGCTGGAGGGGGCCAGCAACCGTGACTGTAAACATCTCCAGCAAGCTTATTGGCAATTCCCACTGAAGGTCACACATCAGCNTAAGGCAGCCCACAAAAATTTATGAGAGCCTGCATTTCCTCTGCCTGAGACATAACAAGTGAAGCACTGTCTAAGTGCAAAATACACAAGAGAAAAGACTGTAGAGTCTCTACAAGGAAAATAATTTGTAACTGCATCTCTCCAGCACTTCAAAGGTTAATACATTTTCCAACTCTGATCAGGACAGGCATGAAATAGCACATATTTTGCACCTTACTCAGCCGTTGTAGCTTTAGCTCATCACTGGTACAGAGCACCGAGGAGGTTAATTCAGTCAACCCCTTTGAACCAGGATTTTCAGTTCCCTTTTCAACTACTTGAAACCTCGAGACCCAAGTGAAGAGGTGAAGGAAAAAAGAAACACAACCAACCCCACAACTAACATCTATATCGAGCAGGTCTGCAGGTGTATTTTGCTGGATACCGTTTTATCAGCTGCATATAGAAGTGTCATTACTGAGTAAAAATAGAAAAACCCCAGCAAGAAAGAAAAAAAACAAAAAACCAAAACCACTACAGGGTTTTACTTACTTCAACTTTTTAACTTCAAACCCTCAAAAGGGGCTAAACAATTACAAGGGGAGTTCTGGGTGCTTATAGGGTTGTGCTGGATTTGGTCATTTTGGGTGTTTTGCTGGCTCTTTGCCCAGTCCTGGGGGTGGGGGGGTGGGAGCAGCNAGGCTCCTCTGCAGACTTACAGAGAACTATGAATTACAAGGCAAATAATGCACTTGGATGGCCAGGCCTCCTCCCTCTGGGGAGCAGCAAGCCCGTGCAGCATTGCTCCCTGTGACATACATCTAATCCACAGGGAAGCCATCTGGTCAAACTGAAGAAAAGAGAAGTCACTGAATAATAACTGTGATGATGTAGGAAGATTTTTATAAGTCCATCATAAAAATACCTAATAATCAGTGAAAATACAAAAAAAAAAAAAAAAAGGAAAAAAAAAAGGCTGTTCTTATGTAACTGCTGCTTGAATATTGGCTGGTGCCCAGCGCAGCCGCTCGCTGCAATGTGGCTGCGAAAGGGGGAGGTGAGGGGGGGGGGCCGAAAGGAGAGTTAAAAAAATAAATAATTAGGAAAAAAAAAAAAAGAATAAGTAGGACATCTCCCAGCCGCATTCAGCATCCTGAGCGTGCCACCTGCAGGTCAGCACTAACATTTCTCCCCTCCTCAGCCCATAAAATATGAATGTGTTTCTCCAGGATGCAGGCGATTTAGTGCCCAGGACTCGCACGGCAGGTGGGAACGGGGCCACACTGTCCCCAAACGCCTGTCCAGCCCCGGGAGAGGGGACAGGAACATGGCGTGGAGAACGGGAAATGCCTCATTGGGAAGGAGGTGTCTGAGCTGTCCTGGACCACAGGGAACCCATGGAGGAGCTCACCATCTCAACGCCGGCTGTGAAACACCATAAAATCGACATCTGCATCAAGCCTGGACTCTTTAGTGGGCTGGGAGTTGAATTAGAAGTAAATTAAGCTGCTGTGGCTAATGACAGCTGGGGCTTTGTGTTATCACTTGTGTAAAGATTCACAATGGATAACATTTGAGAAAAATTTACCTGTCCTCAACCTCTTCTCCCGAGAGACCAGGAATACTCAGCAGCTCCACCAAGAACAGGATACAGCAGTTCCAGCCCCATCCATCAAGACAGACTCAGCTCAAGGACTTTTAAAGACAATGTGCCAATGCCTTGGCATTTCCAGCCTTCTTTAGTACAGGAGAAGCCTGCACAGAGCCCCTGCTATAACCACCCTGTTCAGCTCCTATCAGCCACCCGATGCTCCAGGAGATCCCACGGAGCCGGGGAAAGAGGAGTCACCACTGCAAACCCAGAGAACCTCCGAGCACAGTGGTCCCCAAGATCAGGGCAACCCAAAACTCAACACAATCATGTTGCAAGGAAGGCATAAATAAGGTGCAAAGTGGTTTACAGCATCTCGTGGTTTTGGTTTTCTACCAAAACAAGTTGAGCTTTCCATCCATTTTTCAAAATATTGCTCTTGATTTTATACTGGTGTTATGTAGCCCCTATACCCCAAAGGCCTGTGCAATTTGATAAGTTTACAGGAACATCAATGTTCTAGAAATATTGCAAGATGACTCTCATTCTTCCCATAGCCCAGTGTCTGTCCCCAAAAGAAAAACCTCTTGCAGGAATCCTGCCGCAACAGTGGATGCTGCGGAGTTCAAAAAGCACCTAAAAAAAGATGCCATGGCCATACTTCAGCCAGACCAGATCATGGCCCTCAGACTACAGTAGCAAGATGTTGAAAACTAACACCAGGCTCCATCGCTTCTCCTCGGAAACCTCTGAGGAGAATGCCCCTCGTTTCCAACAAAAAAAAGAAGAATTCCAGGTAAACCCCTCAATGGAAAACATGTGAATTCGGCATTAAACCACGCTACCTCCCCTCAACGTTCATCTCCACACCACTTCTCCAACGCTGCAGATGCTCCAACAGCCCCAAGGGCATCTGTAGGGCTCACCCTCCTTCCTGTTCTGCGGGGGATTTCCTACCAGCGAGGTGAATTCCAGCATTATTCACCCCATTACAGAGGTGCTCCCTCGCTTCACCCGCACAAACGTTAAGGGGGACCGGGACATCGATTTTCTAGCACAGCTTCCAGTAACAAGCACATGGGCCTCCTGGCATTTTTAGTAACTTTTGTTATTTGGACCTGCCACTCACTGAAATGACCTTGCAATAAGCAACTGAGATCTATACATTGACCTGTGTTTATGGTTCTATGTATATGGTCACACAAAGCCTATGAAACCCTGGCACAGTTACTTTAAGCCAGTTTTACCCTGAGGGAATAAGGAGCACTTCAGCTGACTGGAAAAATTAAGTTGTGCACAGTTCCACAGAAAAGTTAATAATTTCACTAACAATACTAATAATTTCTTGCCCTAAACGTTTACAGTTTCTGGGGTTGACAAATGGGGGAAAAAAAAAAGACCAAAAAAGAGGAAGCCCCAGGATTTCCTTTGAGACTCGTGAGTGGTTCAAGCTCCATCCCAATCCCTCTCTCCAAGCAGCCAGCACTCACTGCCCATGGTTATAACCCTGCTCTCTCCACCCAGCCACTCCATCCAGGAGCAATAAAGTTCCTCCTTTGCAGCCTCCAAGAGCAAATCCTAATTGCTCTGCACGCTCTGGCTGTGATTTATTGCCGGCAAAGACTGCAGCCAGGAACTACACGGGAAAGAGTTGCATATTATGACTTAATTTGCAATTAAACAATTTGAGTTTCTGTCTGAAGTTTCTCCAAGATAAAATGATGTATTTATGTGCTATTCTGAGAAGCTGGAGCACCACCCAACCTAAGGGGTCTAGTGCCCGACAGAAACATTCCTGTGCTACAGACTGGCTTTTCAAAACCAGAGCGAGCTGCTGGTGCCTACCAGGTAAGAACAGTGCAAAAAAACCCTGATTAAAAAAAAAGCCAAAACAGAGAAAGAAGCAGCAATTACAGCAGAGGTCAGACACTCCAGCACCTCCTGAGCTAGTTAATACTAGTTTAGTGGGAAGCTTGGAGCGCACCTGAGATATCTCACGCTTAGCACAGGTTGGAGGCGATGACAGAGCAGTAAAAGAGCTTTTCCTCAAACCTGAAACTGGTGACGGGAGAGACATGGATTTTCTCAGATCCTGGTTGGGACCTGAGCATCCCAAACCAGAGTCTAGGTGAAAAAACAAACCCAAAAAGCCACAACTCCCCTTTCTTCTCGCAAGAAATTCTCCTCCTTCCCTCCCCTAAAAGCCCTGCTGAACAGAAAAGACCCTCCAAACCCAACCCTGGGTGACCTGTAGGCTTTTTCGGCCTATTTTTCTGACAAATTCTGATTGAAAATCCATTCCAACAGGACAGGTCCCCAAAGACTATTTGGTTCTCAGAAAGAAGTTCACCCAGGTGAATTCAGCTCATCAACATCAAAATTAACAGGTTCTACAAAAAGCAATTTGGGGCCTATGTCGTTATCTACTCTACTGAATAAAGGGCAGCAATATTTTAAGCATACCAAGTGGTTAAATTTTGTTCCAAATAAAAGGCTGGCTTGGGAGAGAACGCAGGAAACAAAACACAGACAGGAAAATATATCTTTTTTCTTTCCTGGTATTTCAGTAAAATAAGGTGCCAGTCAATCACTCTCTCAGTATTATACATTTATGCAAAAAGGCTCTCAAATTTATCACCCACACGTGGGGGTTTTTTTTGAGCTGGATGAGGAAGCTGCAGCAGCAGAGACAGCTCAGCTCCTTCCCTCCAGCCCGGGCGCCGGTGCCCACATCGTTTTTAGAAGTCCTTAGAAAGCTTAATTTCAGTTAAACTGAAAGTTCTCACTCAAATATAGCTTTTTCTGCCTGTGAAACAGCTCCATCCTGCACAAACACACCCCATGCTGCTGCCCTGCCAACCAAAGGCACGTTTCTCACAGAAACAGCTTCAGAAGCTGGTAAGTTTCACAGGGTTACACCACATGGCTTTCATAACGCACCCGAGCCTTTTACGTGGCTTTACACACCAAACCCGACCCCGAAGCAACAGGAAGGACAGCGAGATGCTTTGAGGGATTGCGTGACTGTCATCTTCTTTGGTAAAAGCCAGGTTTCCACTCAAGGACCCAGCGCTGGGCAGGACCCCAAGGACACAAGTAATGGCTCTCGATGGCCAACGAGTGCAGAAACCTCACTCGGGGTCTTCTAACTTGTGTGAAGGCCATCGAACCTCAGGATTTAGTTTCACTGAGGGTGCCTGTTTCACCCATGGTGGGACACTGTGGCTAAGAGCTAAATGCTGTAATGGTGCCAGTGGCTACTGAGGCCCCTAAAGCACTCAGACCTAGTGCCACAATTCATGGGACTTACTATGGCACCAGATGATTGCCTACAAGATGACGGAACTAGAACAACTCTCCTACAAGGAAAGGCTGAGGGACTTGGGGCTTTTTAGTCTGGAGAAGAGAAGGCTGAGGGGGGATCTGATCAACACCTAGAAATACTTCAAGGGGGGGTGTCAGGAGGATGGGGCCAGGCTTTTTTCAGTGATGCCCAGTGACAGGACAAGAGGGAATGGGCACAAAGTTGAACATACGAAGTTCCTTCTCAAAATGAGGAGGAACTTCTTCCCTGTGAGGGTGGCAGAGCCCTGGCAGAGGCTGCCCAGAGAGGTGGTGGAGTTTCCATCTCCGGAGACATTCAAACCTGGACACTTTCCTGTGGGACCTGCTCTGGGTGACCCTGCTCTGGCAGGGGGTCGGAGGAGATGACCTCCAGAGGTCCCTTCCAACCCCAGAGCATTCTGTGATTCTGTGAAATCATGACTGCATTGGGACTTACACTCCCAATAATGAGGTTTGGAATTAGTTAGGGCAACTATTCCCAGCGCAGACACACGGCAGACTGAAAACTCAAGAACTTCACTGACACAGGCAATACAGACCGGGAAGCTGAGTGCTGAAGAGACAACAGGACAGATCACAGGGCTACTCATAGAACAAACACCATGGAAACAACACTGTAGAAAAATAAATAAAATTAAAACCTCAGCATTATCCAATTCAATGGTAATCTGCCAGAAAAAAGAAAGAAGAAGGGGGAGAATTGAAAGCAAGTGTTAGTAAGAGAAATTACGAGTAAATTTCATGTTAGGATCTTATAAATCATTTAACTCGTTAACGCTGTGACCCAACAGAGTATTTCACAATCAGCAGGAGGAACATTCACGAGCACCTGGGACACGGTGGGGTTGGGACTGACACTGCTGGAAGTGCTGCACCTTGAGAGGTGGGATGTGCCCCAGCTTTATTCCTCTGCCAAGTGACAAACCATGGGGGCCTGGCTGACCCGGAGCCAAGAACTTCACCCTCGGGCACAAGAGCTGTCACCAGCCTGAGCTGGAAAGCAGCAGGAGGGCTGGATTTCCAATTTGGGAAGAGAAATGGGAGTTTTTAAATCTAAGTCCTGCCGAACTGAGGCTCATCATCTGGTAGGCACCCAAGAAGACAGGGCATGAATGACATGTTTCAAAGTAAAAAAAAAAAAATAAGAAAAACCCAACTTGGGTCTAGCGTACACTGTCACTGGAGTGCAGTCTTCTCCCTGCTGAACACCCCACAGTCTGCTACCCGTCACAGAGCGAACCAGAACGCGTGCCAAGACGAGGAGACTTCAGCAATATGTAAAACTTCGAGCCTTCCCACAAGCTTTTCTGTACATCTGTGTCCTCCCCACGGGCTGTGCACGGCGCAGAGCAACCCCAGCTGCTTCACCGAGCCCGGGGCTAACGGGAGCAGACAATGCCACATCCTCACCTCTCCTTCCCACCTACCAGGGGGACGAGCACACGGGCCAGGAGGGTGCAGAGTTTTTATTGCTTCCGCTAGAAGATGAAGCATGAGGGGCAGAGTACAATCTTTTTTTGGTTTTTTGGGGTTTTGGGTTTTTTTTTTTTAATAAATCAGATTGTTCCAGTGAGCACCACATGGTATGACAGAAAAGAAAAAAACATTAAAAAATTTAAAAAACATAAATAAATCTCAGGCTGTGCCAAACTTCCACAGCCCTCTGCTGCTGAGAGCTGCTCTGAAGTGATGCTGTCAGTTCTGGGAATATCTGACCCACAAGCAATATCAGTAAGAAAAAGTCACAAGAATAAGTTTTTCCACCTTCATCTATTTGTGGACTTAACTATTTGGAATAGGTGCATAAGTTTGGGTTTTTTTCTTTTAAAACGCTCTAGTATGATTTTAAAGACAAAAGGTATTGCCTTTTAAGTGGTGACTAAATACAGTTATATGAGTCACAAAGGGAGAATAAATACGACTGTGCTTCTCACAGCCAGACACCAAAAGCTGTTCTACTACTACGAGCAGTCTATCCATAAGCAATCAGCTGCTCTTTCACATTCGGAAATCCACTTCATGTGCAAGCATAGTCTTATCTTCAGTTACGTAACTCATCTACTCTTCCAGAAATTAATACCTTTTCTACTCTGAGTATTTATTTATTTTAGAATCTCATGACGTTCTCTCCATGGCCTGAACGGTGCAAGTTATTTTAACTTTATCTCCTAGAAATACTGCTGCACCTGAGTGGCCAAATAAAGGTTGGGGGCCTCCTGTAAATTAATTTCCATTTAGAAAAAGCTCTCGGTGACAAGTTACATTTAAAAAAAACCAAAACAAAACCCCTTGCCTACCTCCCCTTCTCATCGCATATCTCTACAAGAGCATGTAGTGACAGGACAAGGGGAATAGCTTCAAACTGAAAGAGGGGAGATGGAGATGAGATGTGGGGAAGAATTTGTTCGCTGCGAGGGTGGTGAGAGCCTGGCCCAGGTTGCCCAGAGAAGCTGTGGCTGCCCCATCCCTGGAGGGGTTCAAGGCCAGGCTGGAGGGGGCTTGGAGCAACCTGCTCTGGTGGGAGGTGTCCCTGCCCAGGGGTGGCACTGGATGATCTTTGGGGTCCCTTCTAACCCAAGCCATTCTATGATATGCTTCTTTCTTGCAGTTGATTGGGGCATTTCTCCATGTTGAATGAGTTTATTAAAAATTACTGCTACTGGAAAGTGGGGGGAAAAAAATAAATCCCTAGGTGGGACCGCATGCCTGGAGCAGTGGCTGGGAGGTGGGTTGGACCTGTGACAGCCAAGAGGCAGCAGCAGCAGCAGGTGGGAAGAGCATTCCCTGGCAGGGCAGGGAGCACAGCACCGGCCATCCCTACCCTCTGGGGATTTTCCTGGGAGTCTCCCCGCTCACTCTCAGCACTGCTGGGCTGGGTTTGCTCAGGTGTGCTCAGCAACAGCCCACACGCCTGCACGTGCACACCCACATGCACGCAGCCTCCTCCTTCCATCTGCTCACCCTCCTCCAGGTCCCCAGGCTCTGCTACACTGGCAACAGAGCACTATGTTCTGCTCCCGTGTCCTCCTCATCTCCAGCGAGGGTAGCCAAATAAAAGGGACCATGTGTGACATCCCAGCTGGCCAGACCACCCAGTCCCTCTGCCTGCAGAGCATCTCCCTCCCTGGAGGCTGCAGCTATGGCTACAGTGATAAACAGTTATTATGATTATGAAACTGTCTTACTGCTAAAGCTTTTGCCTTTTTGCACTGGGAATCTAGCACTGTGCAACATCGTTAAACCCTGCTGCAAGTGAGAATGGGATGGGAAACACCATCTGCTCCCAGTGGCAGCAAACATCCTTCCACACCACTGCTTCCCCCCAGTCCCAGCTGGCCACTCACTCGTGAGCACATTCACTGGGAGGGTTTCTCTGTACACCTAACCCTGTGCCATGGGAATAGCCCAGGCTGCTTAAAAATGCCCAGAGATACCTTAGACTAGTGTTTTGAGATTGACTGTAGGAATGTCTAGACATATGGGCATATGCACACTCTTCTGATGCAAATAGGGAATTACTCTGTACCTACAGAAAAATGTCCTTCTCAACAAGGCAAAGGAGTTGCATGTAGGAAAGGGACAAACCTTTGGGTGGGGTGTACTCTCTCCATCTTTAATGCTCAACAAGATGACAACCCAGATGTACATAAATTAAAATTAAACTACAAAATATCCTCTGTAAGGTCATGTGACCTGATGAAGGATCACTGAGATCCAGAGAGCAAATGAAGTTGTTACATCCTTCATAAAAAGGTAACAACACTGGATATTTTTACAGTGCCAGCAACCACAGGAATTGGACTTTTAACTCGCAAGTCTGAAGTAGAAAAGCAACAGAAACAAGCTTACCTTCCCAATCGTATTTGACGTTATTAGTTGACTAAAAATGCTTTGCTCCTGATCCAGTACAGAAGTGCTTACACATACAAAACACACTTTGAAAGAGCGAGAATTTTATTTTCCTTTACTGAATAATAAAGGCAGTGTTTAACACAGAACGATCAACTGTAAATTACATTACCTTTTCTCCGTAGCCTCTGTCTTTGGTCATCATTTCCCTGAGTGTCTGTAATACTTTAATACATAGTTTCTCCTCATTCTCCTCTAGCAGCTGTTTAGTGTGCTTTATTAACCTGAAAATAACCAAACACAGCTCCTTTCAGTACTGATATTGAAAAAAAAAATGGGATAAAATATATGTGGCTATCTTTATTAATTGTTTTAAGTTGCAAACAAGTTTTATCATATCATTACACAACATTCTTGGGAACCTTCTCTGAAGCACAACGCCAAACCAGCTACCAGGGGGCTTGGGTGAAGCTGTGAAGGAAACTGCATCCCTGGGGCAGGAGGAACAGCCAGAGAAAACCCTCTGACTACAGACCCCTCCAGGAGGTGATCTGAGAACCTGGATTCTCCCCTCAATTGCCCTCCAAGTGACCCTCTAATCTTTCCTTTTCCTTCCCTCCAGATCTGGGAGGCATCTGCATGGGGTGATGCACGTGATAACAACTGACTCTTCCCCTGTGCCAAGTGCTGCAAGATAAAGACCAGGGCTGAAGGCAGGGAGAGAATAACTGGGATTAGCTCATAATTTCCTACTTGTTTATACTACTGGTTATGGCACTTCTATCCTGCACTGAAGCCAGCAATTGTTAAGCATCAGCTGCAAGAACACGTCAAGTGGCCTCTCCCCATCCCCAAGAACTTCAACCCCTGCCAAGGACAAATTGCATCTACCATATCATGAAAAACCCCACTTTACAGAAAGCTGGGCAAGAGGGCAGCGTTCCACGAGGCACGGGAAAACTGGGGGAAAAGCAAAACACAACAAAATCCCTTCCAGTGAGCCAGGCTTCAGGACAACTTACTTGCAAATGAAACCTCCACTTTCACATTTCCTCCTTGCGTCTGTGTTCTCAGGGAAGAGCAGCTCAGGCCTGTGGAGCACGTCCACCAGAACTGACAATTCTGCCTGGACAAGAGGACGTAGGCGATCCTCTAATGCTGATACTATGTCCTAGGATACAATAACATCAAGATTTTAAACATTACATACATATAAAAACACAAATTAAGTTTTACAAACTGCAAAAGAGGGACAGGAGAGTCCTGCCCAGATAAACTGGATTGAAGACCTGAGTTTGGTTGGGTAAGACTTTTGCTTTTACCATTTAATAGTGGTCTTTAAAAAGGGAGCCCTTATTTCCTGCAGTCCCCCCAATTACTAGGCTCCCCTTCCCTCCCCATCTTTGTCAGTGCTCTTGTTCTTATAGCGGAAATTAAAAATGCAGATTCAGAGCTGCACTGAAACTGTGATAATGATCAGGTTATTTTTGCTTACGTGAGCTGACCAAAGAAAATGCCACTGTTAAAATTATGCAAACCAAACCAAAAAAAAAGAATTCTTCCCCTTTTCAACAAAAACTGTAGCTACCTTAAAATGAAATCACATTTACCCTAATATTTAAACTAGCAGAAAACACTGAGGTACCTCTGAAGCCAGAGAGAAGTTTAATCAAATGGAAATGGTCAAATTTGAAATGGACAAATGACAGATTACAAAAGGACCAAGGATAAAAAGGGAGAAGCTATTTCAGTGTGAAGTGGTTGGGCAGTGATTTTACATTACATTACGTAAGTTTACATACAGTTATTCAGAACTTTGCCAGCAAGAGCTTTTCACCAGAGACCGAATCTTCAAAGGTTCAAGGCATCACTCAAGATGATGAATTTCATTTGGTGTAAGTAAGGCCATACTGAACTGTCCATGCATCTGAACACAGAGTAGAGCTATAACACACCAAGCCCTATTTCTAACACAGAGCATTATATTTAAATAGCCTTTTTAGCAACAGCAGCGTGGGAATGCACACACTGTTTCAGGGAATGACCGCGGCTGCGAGTGGTTCACGGGGAACCGAAACACCTATTTATTTCGGGCTCTGCAGTGGTTTCCAGGCAGGGCTGAGGCACCTTCCTTTGTACGGAGAGTTTTGGTGTAGAAGGAGCAAAGCACTGGCAGAGTCCTGGAAGGCTGTGATGATGAGAAAGTCCTGTCTCATCAAAGAAATAGTACTCATGGTGAAACAAGACCACTTTGAATATCTGCATCTCCTCGGATGAGTACTTCTATGTGCCTATTACTTGTGCACATTTAATTACCTGCCTTGATACAATGGTTTACATTTAATTTATATACAGTATTATTATATTTGGCATCAGCTAACTTGATTACCATGTGGCATTTTGACTAGTTAATCCATCCCCAAGTGTTTTTCTACTTAGTAAATTCTTCCTGTTGTGTAGGCATGCAGAGAAGTGCCTACTGAAGGAGGAAGGGGTGCCGTGCAGTCACCTGTAATCTCTCAATTATGTTCCGATAATCCCTGGAGGCAGCGAGCACCGAATCCCTGCGGGCAGCGTTCCTGGCAGTCATTCGCCAGTTCATTGCCGTCTTCTGCACGATGTTATGAGATTTCAGGAAGAGATTGTTGACCTGACTGTCCAAGTCTACAGGAATCGCAATGGCACGGCTTTTTGCTGCAACAACCAGAACTTAGTGAGAATCAGCTCCTTCAGCCCCTGTATTACAACCACTGCCAGAACAAGACAAGCTCTACTTGCAATTCCTTCTAGGGTCTCCTTTTAAAGTGACCTTTTCAATGTGATACTCAGTCCCTGTGTGATGATGGGTCAGACCCTTCTGGAGCATTATGTTTAAAGGTTTTCACACCTCAGAGCTGTCTTCAAAGTCTGAGGGTAGGAACGTGTCCTCACACACTCCCAACATCTTGTGCTAACACACAAGTGCACCTACCCAACTGAATTTAGAGTCATAGAACTATCTGGGCTGGAAGAGACTTTTAAGATCATCCAGTTCAACCACCAACCTAACCCATGTCACTAAGCACTATGTCAACTCAGCTTTTAAATCCTTCCAGGGATGGTGCTTCAACCCCTGCCCTGGACAGCCCGTTTCAAGGCTTCATAACTCTTTCAGTCTAAACATTTTTCCTGATCGCCCATCTGAACCTCCTCTGGAGCAGCTTGAGGCCATTTCCACTTGTTCCATCACCTGTGACTTGGGAGAAGAGACAGACCCTCCCCTGGCTACATCCTCCTTTCAGGGAGTTGGAGAGAGCTAGAAGGTCTCCCCTCAGCCTCCTTTTCTCCAGGCTGAACATCCCCAGCTCCCTCAGCCTCTCCTCACCAGACTTGTGCTCCAGACCCATCAACAGCTCCATTGCCCTTCTCTGGACCTGCTCCAGCACCTCAATCTTTGTGGGAAGGGGCCCAAAATTCCAGGTGGGGCCTCACTAATGCCCAGTACAGAGGAATGATCACCTCCCGATTCCTACTCACAAGGAGTACAAATTACTCAGTACAAATTACTCTTCTTGCTCTTAAAAGTGGAGCAAATTAGTGGGAGAAGTGGCACTATTTCAGGACTGCAGAGAGTTTTGAGGTTAGTCAGAGAAAGCACTTCAGGTCACAGTGACACCACTTCTTGCTCAACCATGACAATATATCAAGGGACCTCTGGCTTTGTGCTACACCTGAGCTCTGAGTTATCTGCCAGAACTGCAGTTTCTCTTTGGAAGGATGACGTGAAAGCAGCAAATACGGGGTGACCCCCCTTTGAAGTGGTGAGTTCTGGTGACATCCATTTCTTACCTACATCTGAGAGGACCCGAATGCAGCTTTCCACGGAGGCCTTTTGGCTGGGCATCAACCAGTTGCAGTGGTAGACTCTGAAGACACCTTGCAGCAGCTGCACAAAGACAGGCTGGCGGGTCTAGAACACAAGGTTAAAGAGAAGAGAAAAAAAATCAGACTCATCATGCCATAGGGAGATGCATCAGCATCACCCGGAGGTAGCACACCGGTTCCTGGCTTCAACCACAATGCTCTGCACACCAGTCACTTCTAACTGGTCTGTATCCACTCATCAGGCAGCTTCAGGCTGGAGACAGCGTTATCTACCACACAATCAGCAGCTGAATGGAAAAGGGTGGGAACGGAGGCTGGAAGGGAAAATCTTAAATAGACAGCTTCTAAAGCACAAAGCCTCAAGTAATTGAAGCCTGACTAAGCAAAGGAAATAAGCAGTCATCTTCATCTGCTTTAATCAGAGATATCAGCAAGCCTGGCCCACAGAGATTCTTCTTTTAGGGCTGACCAGTATGTGAGTCAGTAGCCCACAGGTACATGGGACTTGCTCTTGGCTGAACGACAGCCCAGCTCCAGAGTGAAAACTCATCATTTCAGAGATTATTAAATGGTATCTAATTTACCAAAGAAACCAGCTCTGTGTTTAACTTGAAGGCAGGTGGTAGTTAGTGGCAAACACTACAGCTGCCATGGATCTGCCACAACCATGGTGTGGGGTTTAGCCCCGAATTTCACAAGGTGGATCTTCCACCGTAGACAGGTGAGAGACTCCAACACACACACGAGCTCTGTCCTTCCTTCTTTGCAACGTGCCAACAACATTGATCAAAACCCCCTGTTTGGTTTCGTACAGTAATTACTTAGTGGAACAATTCATTTATTTTACCAGTAGAGAGGACAGTGTATTTCAATTATTCCAAACAAACCTACATTGAGAGGGAATACCCCGTGTCCCTGTGCCCACTAGCTATATCGTGTTTCTACCAGCTAAATCTACTACACCACTGTGCAAAGCCCACAAGACTTAGGAACCAGTGAAGAAAATACCTCTTTTATTCTGGTCAAGATTAATGCCTGTTTGTAAGAAAAAAGTGGAGTTAGATGAATAAGCCAAATCTGTTAGGTAATTAAAGCTATTAGATCAATTCATCACATAACACCATTATGAAACATACAAAAGGAGAATCAAAATGCAAGACCCGGAGGTTACTAAGAGGCAAATACCTATTATCCTTTCTCAAAATAAGCCAAACACCAAAAACATGGCAGACAGGAATATTCTCCAAAGGCACTGAAAATACCTACACCTTTGAATTTAAGCCACCCACGCATTCCTTTCAGTTCACATTTAAAGACTTTTCCTTCTTACAAAGCTTCGAAGACACTTCGTTTCCTTAAACTAGGTCAATAAATCAAATAAGAAATTTACTCCGTGTTCCACATGCCTCCGACGGCACTCGGGAAGGGAAGCCTGGGGCAGCAGCACCCTGAGGACACAGAACAGGACAGCTGTTCTTTGAAAAGACATATTTATGTTCTCCTAATTTTATGTTATTTGAAGTGCATGACAGACGTACAAGGCGTTCCATTGAACAAGCAAGGCCGGTCCTGACTCAAAGGAGGTACAATTTCAGTCAAACAAGCCGTAACACGATGGAGCATGAGACAAGAGGAGGCTCGCATGGGAAAAAACGAGATGACGAAGTGCAGCAGAAAGGAGGGGGAGTGACTGAGTCCAGAGGTGACACAGAGAAGAGTGACACCAGTCCCCTCCTCGCCTGTGGGGGCAGTGGCACCCTATTAGGTAGCAGTGGCTGCAGATCGCCCTGCTATTTCCCTCAGATGGAGGGAAAAAACCCACCCAGAAGAGTGGTACCCACAGCCAGAAGGTCCAATGGGCTGCACTCCTGGGGTTGGAGAGTCCCAGGCTACATGCAAGACTCTTGACAGAAAATGGGAGAGAAATGAAGATTTTTAACGTAGAGATGTAAAAATGAATTTAGGCTAAGACAGAACTACCAGCAGAGAAGGTAAAAGAGAGGTGAAATAAGTTAACTCCTCCTACTAGACAGAGGGAGAGATTGGGAAACTTCAGAAAAGCTGCTGACAAATAAAATTAACAGATCGTTAAAATGTGCTGGTGAGGAAGTGTATTCAAATGCTGTACACTCAGAGAAGGCAATTAAAAGCATGACAGCAAAGAGAGAAGGGAAGAGCCCCGGGGGACAAGCTGATGATCTCCATTTCTCATCACCTTTTGATGAAGTTTTGACAAACCAGAGCGGAGGCTGATCCTGCAGCAGGGGCTTGATGTTTCAAAGCCACGTGAGAAGCAAATCAAGCACTGGACTGCTTAGACTTGTGGGAGCGAACACAGGGCCCTGCCAAAGCTGCTCAGCCCCATTGAAGTTGGTTTGGCTCAAATGTGCTAAGAAAACCCAACCTGTGGGCATGACCCAGTCTCAAGGGATTCACCTCTCGAACACAGCTCTGTAGCTTTCAATGTGGCCATCCCCTGGTCTGAATAAGGAGGGCTGTCTAAGGCCACGAGAAGCAGGGCCGTGTAGAACACTGAAGAGTTGGTAGATGAGGTTGGCTGCTGGTCACCCTGACATGGGTCAAATCCATGTCCTGACTCAAGGGGGAAAGATCAGCAACAAAGAGATCAGGGAAAAGCAGGAACATCACAGCTTACACCGAGCAGAAGGAAGTCTTTACCTACAGCAGTTTTACATTTGCTTCCCCAGAGCCCAGGCAGCACACCATGACCCAAAAGGATAGTGTAAATTCTTTGACAAGGGACTGACATCAAATGGGCCACTTCTGGGAAGCAGACGCCTCCTAACCTGCTGCTGGTGGCCTTTCCTGACAAACCCGGCGTTTGCACTGTGAACAACCGCCCCTGGCACGCTGGGGCCGCGTCAAGTTTCAACAGCTACCGCGCTCCCAACTTCTGACAGACCTGCCAGGCACCTGACCACTCCACCCACACTCCTCCCAAGGAGTTATTTACGAGTATGTGAACGATGTTATCTTTGTGCTGCAATCCAAAACAGGAGGGCAACGTCCTGACACTGCTGTTCTGCAGAGGAAATCTGTCACTTCACACATGTCCAGGCTTCTCCTCCGCATTTCCCCAACTTCTGAACACGACCGGAATTACTCAGCTTAATGAAACACTCCAGAGCTTTTGGAACTGTCTTTTCAAGAAAATTAGAATCTTCCTGTCTGGAATGCCTGCTAACAAAACTTTATCTTACTTTTCATGGTACCCTGGAGAGCTTGCTGCCATGCTACTGCTTTGAAGGCTGGGATGCCAAACTATCACTGAGAACATATATTGTTTGCTCTCCTACACCTGCCCACATCATCTAGCCCAAGTGTACTCTGATCTAAGGCCCCAAAGAGGACAACCAGGGCCCTCGGATACAACTGCAACACAAAACATACAGAAAAATCTTTCCTTTCCCTACTTGCAGTGTGTTTTTTCTCACGTGGAACACGGGTCATGATAAAGACATGTAGAAACGCTCTCCAAAAGACCCATGTGATCTCAGTGGTAGGATGGAGTTGAATCTACTAATAAAGTAGTGGGATGCTTCAGCCTCTCTAGAAAAGACATTTGTAGTCCAAATATAAATCTTTCCATTTCTCCAGCAAAAGAAACATCCAAAGAATATGTATCTGCTCCCCTATCATAAACGTGTTCCTTTTCAACTGGTAAATGGCACCAAAGTGGAACGAGCACAATTGCATTTGCAGCGTGTTTTCACTTTGCTGCCTCACTCCGTTTTCCTACCTGCAAAGTGGTGCTCTGGTCAGAGAATGGGGAACTGAAGAAAGTGGTGACGATGCTCATCACTATTTCCGTAACGTACTTCTCCAATATGGAGTCAGCGTGCTTTCTGTCGCTGGTGTTGTTACAAGCCTGCAAGACAATCCATTCTCAGGTCAGGTGAAGCAGCCTCACGGGACTGGAACTCCTGAGTTCACCCTGTCCTGGTCACAGCAATTCCCTGCCACAGTGGTATTTATGACACTGGGACCTCTGGATTTCCAGCACACACAAAAGCAGAAGCCCAGCACCATCACTGTTTTAATGCGTTGGCATTCGGCATGTTTAGGAGGGAGGGGAAAAATAATCACCAGAGTGCCTGAGAGGAAAGAAAGTACTAGGGTAGGGAGGACTGAGGTGTAATGCTTTCGTACGGGGAAATACTTGGAATCCCAGGCAAAAAGCCATATGGCCAAACAAATGCCAAGCTTGGAAAAAATTTGTCCTGACCTGCCAAAAACTGTTGACTATTGCTCGGGAAGGAGCTCTCTGTCCCAGCCAGAATAAGCCAGCCAGGTGGCAGAAGAGAAAAAGGCATTAGACAAAAGGGCTGGGTGTGGGGCTTTTCTGAGGTTTGTTTTGGTTGGGTTTTTTTTTCTTTTTAAAAGGAAAATATTGACGTGTTCCATGGAATATGACTAATGAAATCCACAGGCATAAGGAAAAGAAGGCGCATGCAAATTTGAAGGAACGCAGTATTGAGGGTACTGATTGCCTTGATGCACTGGTGTGTCTTACTCTCACTGCTCTATACCAGGTAGGTTCATTTAGGCTTTTTTAAATTCAGTTCCTTAGATATGGAAATCATTACCCGACAGATGTCAACCAGGAAGTTCTCAAATAGCTTCCACATATGATTACTGGTGTAAATCTCTTTCATTTCTACTTCTGTGTCCACATAGCAGTGATTCAAGAAGTTGATGTAGGCAATTTTGACCTAAAAGTAGAGGGAAAAAAACCCAACCATTAAAAAATACAAACCTGAATGGTATTATTATTTAATATAATGTCACATGAAAACCGCTACATAAATCACTTGTGATTCTACTTCTTCCTTTTTATTTAAGCACAGGTGAAATTTAATGCCATGAATAGCAAGACATCATCCAATAAAAAACACCAGGATCACTGCAGAGGAAGCGTCAGCACAATAATCATTTCCAGTTCTGCAGAACCATCTGTTCAAGGTTAGCAGCATCCTCCAGAAACCTCTCAGCCTCAGGAACCCTATAAAACAGGCAAGTACGGCATCACATCCCCATTTTCACTCTGAGGAAACAAGGATTTAAGTTAGCTATCGGCATTCACTGGGCTTGCCCACAGCAGAAGCAGGGAAGGAATCCAGTTTCCCAGCTCACAGCTTATTGTCCACCTGCAGGCTCAGTAACATCACACCCCTCGCACCCAAAGTCAGCACATGTCCAATATTTCTAGGCCACACAGTGCCTCCACGCAGCCCTCACCTCGGGTATGCAATCCTCATGGGTTACTACCCTAACAATGTCATCCAGAGGAAGGAGGGAGTTGCATTTGATTTCTGTGTAGACATTTTTGCCTTCTGTGCAGACAGCGAGCAGTTCCACTAAGTGGATGTGGTACATCAGGGGGCTGTTTTCATCCATCCGATCCCTCTCCGACCTCATCATTTGCACCAAAGTCTGGAAGGAGGCTCTGTCGTTGTAAAACACTAGGACATCTTCTCCCGCGTTCACCAGCTATCAAGAGAGAAAAATAGATTCCATCAGGGAACCCCAGCCTGGGGCATCTCCTCGCAGCACCTTCCCCTGATCTGTGGGCTGACCCTTATGGGTGCAAATCCCCATTAATTATTCTTCAGACACTTAAATGGCGAGCAGCCCACCCAGTCAGCTGGGCATTCCTCTTGTGCCCCCTTTGTGGGACACAGGGCTCTAGTGTGACATTTTCTCCTAACGAATTTACCACTCCTGAACTGCTGAAGAACTTCAAAGTCAGCCCAACCGACTGCTCAGACAGAAGCTGTGCCAAGCAGCTTGTGACTTTCCATTGTGCTTTTTCTTTTTTCTTTTTCACTTCACAGCTATCACCTCAGCTGACTTCTGAATCCAGCTCCCTGCAGACACAGAGGAACGCCCCAGGGGCACTCTGGATGGGAGGACTGCAGGGCTTCAGGAATTCCACCCTTCTGAACAAACACCAGCAGTTTTCCAAGGCTAGAGAGTGACAGTGGTGAAGCCACACACCCAGGATTTCTATCAGCTTCGCGTCTGAGACCCGGCTGGCTGGATTGTCAGAGCAGTTCAGACCTCCCACAGCTCCACAAAGGAAAGGAAGAGGAATAAACCCAGTTGCTCCAGGCTGAGCAGGCAGCTGGAGGGATCTGAGGGTGTCCCTCCCAACAAGGCTTTGGGCAAAAAGCCAGATACAACCCAACAAGCAACCCCAGAAGGCAACCCCTTCTTTTCCCCAGCAGCTGCTGACCCTTGTGGGAGGTGATTGCTGAGCATCTCACAAACTCAAAACTCACAAAACCACTTTTGAACTGAAGAACAAAATATGGCAGACCTTTGAGCAATCTCATTAGGATTGATACACAAAAGGCAGAGCCTGGTAAATCTGATCCCTGGGCTCCCCCTGCTGAAGAGGCCAATAAAAATCCTGCCAGGCATGCAAAATGCTGTCAAACAGATCACATCCAATATCCAACTTCAAAAAGAGATTTATTTCACCCTTCTCTGGTCTCTTCCTTCTATCCCAATACCCCAAATTCCCAGTCAGCTTCACACCTAAACTTCTGAAGACCTTCAGCTTTCTCCCCCTTCAGCACTTAAACAGCTGAATTATGAAGATCTTGGAAAGGTAAGAAATACCCATCATGGTAGAATTTTCCCTCCGCCTTAGCGATCTTGAAATTAAACTCCTTCTCTGCCAGCCCGTGCTGGGAGAGAAAGGCACCCTTGTTTCATGGAGAAGCCTGGAAAGTAACATGTAGCTGTCATTAATAAGCGACCAGTCATTATACCTACAGGCAAAGAGCTCAGAAAGCTCTGGGTCACAAAGAAGCCTCTGCTTTCTGGTGGCTGTATGCTCTTTTTGCATTGTGAGAGCTGCCTGTCAGCTTCTTGGCAGTCCCAGAAGCGAGAGGATCAATTTGTCATTTTCACCACATGGTATGTGAAAACTTCTGTTCAGACCCCACGAATCTCTGCAGCTCTCACCTCAGCCATTACCATATCTTGGCATTTCTTAATGAATTTTCCTTCCGCCTTGACAATCGTCTGCAGGAACTTTATGTACTGAACGTTCCTGCCGTGTGTTTCTATACAGTGGACAAAGTGTTGAACAACGCGCTCATTAATCTCGCTGCAGAGCTGGAAGTTGTTCATGAAGATGTGCTGCATCGTCACTGCTTCCAGAATCTAACAGAGGGGACGAAAGAGACAGACAGACATTAGGAAAATAAACAAACCACTGAACCCACACGGAGGTCAGGGTAAAGTCAACACTCCTGCGGGGTGCAGGGCTGAAAAGAACAGTTCTGAGGACCCAATCTTTCACCACATCTCCTCTTATCTAAGCCCATTTTTCCGTCCACTTCAGCCTCTTGAACTTTCTACACTGAAACACTCCTAAACAAACACATCTTGCCAACCTTTGAGGCTTTGGAATGGAAACAAAACGTGACCCCTTCAACCAATCTTGCATCAGAACAGGCCCAGAGGGATTGCCAAGGACTATCCCTTTTTGTGAGGAAAAAAAAGTATAAACCATGGCATGAGGTTATTCTTACCCCTGGGTTAAGGAACAGGTTTATGTGCTTGTGCAGCAACGCTTGGTTCTGCTGGTTCCCAGCACAAAAGTTTTGTAGAAACTCGTGTGCAAGCTTCATGATCTCCTGCATCCTCGTGTCTTCAGCCTGTGATTGCACGAGACACAAGATGGGGTTAAAAAAGAATCCGCAGGTTCACTTTCAGGTGAGCACTGGATGAGCCACGGCTCCAGCTCTGCAAGGGAACCGTCACGTCCCTCTCACACTCCACAGAAAAACAATCCTCCACCCAGCTCACAGGCATTAGGGATGAGTTTGGCCAGCTTCACAGTTTTAAAGATCATCAAAAATAAAGGCCATAATAGGAATTACAGTAGTTTATTCTCTAGAACTGCACATTCCATGCCTGAGCCTGCCAGCAACGTGCTTTAGTCACTTTTACACTTCTGAACGTACCAGTACATTAGCCAAACCACACATCATCACCTTGGGGCTACTCAGGAAAGCTGCCACGTCCCACTGAGATGCATTTCAGCAGCGACAGATAGGTAGTTCATGGCAAAGAAGGGATGGAAAGTTATCATTGCAACAGTTCAGCCCAATTTATATTTACTGGAACCTGCACACCACTCGCATGCTTCCAAGTACAGCTCAGGAACTGGTGCCTTTCCCCTGACATCAGTGTGGACTTACCAGTTCACTGATGGTATAAAATGCAGCTTGGAAAAAAAAAAAAAATCACTGCCTGCTCTTGTTTTTAAGGAGTTTCATGTATTTCTCAAAGGGTGAAGCCCCTTCCACTCTGCCTGTCCAGTATGTTTTCATCCACATGGGACGGAGAGGTGACAAGAGGTGTCGGGAGGATGGTTTTGCTGCTGATTCTTTTCTTTTTTTGCAAAATATGAAGCAAGACAGCATGAGACTTAGCTCCACATTAATCAAAGCTGCTGTCTAGAATTACTGGTTCTCAGAAACCTTTAGAGTCTGGGGCAGAGGACAGCTGAGTGACAGGGAAAACGCAAAGAGCTCCCTCTCCTGTGCAATGATAAGAGCCTGTCACCCGTTGACTGCCATGAGCTCAGGGTGTGCATCATCAGCACAACATGTTCTGCAAGCTCAAACCCCACGGCAGCCCAGCCAAAGGGGCCTTCAAACTGACATGACATGGCTAATTATGACCACTGGTCCTCACCTGGAGATTCAGTCGATATTTACTCATTTCTAAAGGGGTGTTTGGGACTATCTACTGGGCAGAGCTGCTGACAAACCAGATGGGGGACCAGACACCCTCATTTCCCTTAGTGTTCCCAGGATGGGCTGTCACACAGCCTCATAGCAATAATCAGGGTCTTGCTTCCGCCAGCACAGCTTAACTTCAAGGCAGCACACACTTCCCATGACAAGCTGAGAGCTCAGCCTTGGTCTTAACTCTGAGTTATGATGGACAGGTATTTCTTCAGTAAACAGTGCTTAATGCTATGTATTCAAAGAATTGATTACTTTTGAAGCGTGAACACTTAAAAGAGCTTCTTTGAACCCAACACAAAGGTGGAAGGTTCAGGAAGACTCACAGGAGATGGTAAAAGCCCATCAACATGACACAAAACAAGACAACTGCACAGAAACTCCACCTTTTCATAAGGGATCTGCAGCAGCTCCAGTACAACAGCATGAGCTCCCATGTTCCTCAGAAGTCGCTGCTGCTGTTTACGGCTCTTCCTGACCGAGGCGCTTTCCTGAACACACAGCTTGCTGAGCCGCAGCAGGATCTGGAGAAGACACTTGCTTTAGGAGCTGAAATTCTGGGGTTTATTTCAGAACATGGTGGGTGGCTCCCAGAGAGGAGCAACAATGCATCTGCATGGACCAGAGCAGCTCTAGGCATCAAAACCCAGCAAAATGAGGTTTTGTGGTCTCGAGGCAAGAGCGGGCTAAGGCCTGGTTTCTCCTGCAACATCAGTAAAAGGTGGAAAAGGACTGAGTTGGAACTCAGAGCCACCAGGAAATGTTGGGGCAGAAGGCAGTGAGGGCGTCTGCTGCCCTCTCGAGCCACCGCCGCCTTGTGCCACTTGGCATGGGCAAGAGAAGCAGTGTGGCAACAGCTTTATCATCACATCTGGTGGTTTACCAGCCTGGGCACCACCCATTGCATCTCTGACTGGGGCTGGTCCCGTGGAATTCGGGCTCTGCAGCACAGTGCCATGGAAAGGCCATCAGCTACTGCCCCACCAGCACCAACACAGGCTCTGTCTTTGTCTGGCATTTTTTTAAATTAAATTTCTACAGCCCGGTGGGTTTGAGTACACTGGACTCAGGACAGGGCAAATTAAACAGCTTCTCCACCTGCTGACTTCCTCTGTAGCCTTCAACAATATTGTGTTGCCATTGAAACAGCAGCAAAGTGTCACATTTCTCACTAATCCATTCTTAAGGAAAGAATACACAGGTCGTGCTTATTATATTCCTGGCTTCTCATTCAAGTTGGGATATGTTATTACTCAGCAAATAGTTGCCACAATGGAAGAGTGACTCAGACTTTCCTGGGTGTCTCCCTCTGACTACAGCTCTTCAGAGCTCTATTACGCATTTACACTTCCATTTAACCATCAAGAAGCAAAATTTTACCTCTTTTACTACACGGTAGTTGTAGCTGCTGGTACTTTCAGGCTTTTGGGACTTGCTGTGACCTTCCTGTGGATAAAAATCAGACAATTTATTGGTAGCTTGTAGTGCTGTCTTTGTCAAAAGGCTAAAATTACCATTGTAGAATAGTGCATGCTCTCTTCCTGGAAAGGAGTGTCATCCTTCAATTTTCTGGCAGCCTCAGATAAATACATATAATTATTCTGTCAAGTCACATTGACCTCTATATCATAAAGTAAGGTGAGGTTGGGATGATTCTAGAGACAGCAACCTCCTGTGCTGGTCACATCATGCCTGTAATCAAGTCTCTCCCCAAAAACCTTCTTACTTTCTCTCCCCTCTCCATGATTATTAAACTGCAGCTGCACAGATATCCAGAGATACCTCACAGAGCTACACCCTAGGAAAGCAACGAGTAAATTACTTCTATTTACTGCCAACAACAAATGTTCTAACCCAGGGACTACTACTTGCATTCCCTCAGCTGGTCTCTTCTATTTGACTGCAAATTATATTGAGACAAAAGGTGTTTAATGAGTTGTAAGCCAGATGTGCTCACCAGGAGAGCCCAGTATTATCAGGTATAGATAAAGCACTACCATTTACCAGCACTGTTCTCTCCTGCCAATTAACAATAATGCCATGATTCATGCTTCACCCTAACACAGCTCACAGTTCTGCCCTCACATTATTTGAGGTATTTCTGACCACGTGAAAAAACATACAATCTCTCACATGGTGGAAGGACAGGACTCAGGAGCAAAAGAAAACCCGAAGTGCTCTGTTAGAACCTAAAGATGGCACACCAGAGGGTGCTAATTCTGAGCAGTCTCCACCTGAGACCCACTGCCATCAAATAGCTCAAGTTCTCCTCTTTTTCTTGCCTAAGCCCCACAGCAACTCAGAAAGTCTCACTGGGCTGTGCAGTCTGCTCGAAAGGTGTCTGGGTAACAGCTACATTTTCATAAAATAATAATTCATTATGAAAACAATCAGAGGCCCGGAGCAACTCTCCTATGACGACAGGGTGATAGAGTTGGGGTTGTTCAGCCTGGAGAAGAGAGGCTGTGGGGAGACCTTATAATGGCCTTCCAGTGCCTGAAGGGGCTACAGTAGAGATGGGGAGAGACCCTTGACCAGGGAATGCAGTGATAGGACGAGGGGCAAGGATTTTAAGTTGGAAGAGGGAAGTTTTAGATTAGATACTATAAAGAAATTCTTTGCTGTGAGGGTGGTGAGACCCTGGAACAGGTTGCCCAGAGAAGCTGTGGCTGCCCCATCCCTGGAGGGGTTCAAGGCCAGGTTGGAGGGGGCTTGGAGCAACCTGGGCTGGTGGGAGGTGTCCTTGCCCAGGGCAGGGGGAGACACTGGGGAGCTTTAAGATCCCTTCCAACCCAAACCATTCTGCGATTCTAATACATTAATTTGTGCAAACAGAACCTAATTACCTCTTTTTTCTTGTGCTCATTTTCACCTTGCGCTCCATCCATAGTCTCATCAGGGCCCTGGCCTTTGTAAACCCAAAGCTCCGATTTCTCCACGATAGACCTCAGCTGGTCCAAATCTTGTTTTATCTGCTTGTAGTTGTCAACATCTTGGCTGGTAACAAGCAGTTGAACCTTACGTGAACGCAAACCGTTAGTTGCACAAAAGGATTGTTTTTAGCTCTCTCTATATACATTCAGATGAGGAACGTGGCTCTTGATTCACACTCGTACCTGCTTAAAAGCTTGAAGGACTTCTTGTCTCTGACTGAAGTGCCGGAAGAGTAGCTGAAGTGCTCCGGACACCAGAGGAGGATAATCGTGCATTGTTAAATGCAACAGAACTCTGAGAAATGTCCTGCCACCGTGATCATCCAAATCCAGGGGAGTGTTCTCCTCACTGCAAACAGAGCGTAGGAGTTACCCAGTGTATTAAACCAAACGCCCCAGCAGGTTCTTAAGTCCAGTCTGCAGTGACAAAACCCCCTTTTTCTTACTTTTAAATAAGGCAGAATTTTATGAAATCAAGTGCTATTTTAAGACACACAGGGGTTTTTCGTGTGCTGCTTAACAGGGAGGCTATTCCAGAACCATTCATTAATCACGGTTCACTCAGCTCACCTTATCCAACTTACATTTTTCGGGGTCAAACTATGCCAAAATATTTGTGCCTATGTCAGCCTCGCCCTATTGCTCAAATATTTCTTGCCCATTCCTGGTACTAACATTTCTCACTATTTACAAAATACAACCCTACCTCAGGATCTGGGTTGCAATGCTAATTATGTCAGGCATTTGAAATCCTCCTCTTCCCTCTCTTTCCCGTGCACCCTTTTTCTGAGCACGAAAAACTCATGTTAGACTGGTTTGTTCCTGTCAGTGCCACCTGAAATCTTTTCTGGATTCTGCTTTCAAGTGAGCCTCCACACTTACATTAAAAATTCTGGTTATTAATTCTGTAAGTGCATCTCTCCCTCTCCCCTTCTGCCTTGATTTAAGAAATCTGTTATCTTGGGTTTACAGCAAATAACTGCAGCTCTGAGCAGTTTAAGAGCAAGCTTAGGTGTGTGGAGTCTGCACTGACTTGCTGTCCTGAGATTTAAGGAAGGATATAAGCTGCTCCGCAAGGAAGGCAGGTAGGAAAGGTACAGCTTGCATTGTTCTGTCATGGATGTGCAGTTTAATGCTGCTTTATATGAAAAAAAAAAAATCATGGCTAAATATGTATCTGTCTCAGCAGAAGACCCAATTCTTGCCAAAGTTTTCCACCTAAGATTTTACTGCAGCATTCAGCTTAGAAGCACTAATCTCCAACTTGACTTTCCCACACACAAGTGAAGCTCTCCCATGAAGACCTTTCTAGCTAAAGGACCCCTGCCCCTTATCTGTGGCTTTTCATCCACATAGACACTGCTCTGGGCTGGATCAAAGGCATTTCAGGCAAACAAAGCCTGGGGAACTACAGCCTGGGGACTCCTGAGCTACCCCTTGGTAAGCACCAGTGAAGAGATACTTTCCTTCCGCCAAAGATCCCTTCAGCTTGTTCTTCAATATGTTCAAAGTCTAGGGCTCCTGAGAAAACAACAAGATAACAACGTGAGGTCAGAGCAGCACCAGAGATGGTTTTGCAGCCTAAAAACATTTTAAAGGGCAAGTAGTGATGTAGGTGTAAGCAAGGGAGTCACAACAAGCTGCAAGGAATGCTGAGAGATTCCTAGCAGGCTGCTTCAGTATAAAACAATAAATTAACCTGTTATCAGCTGACAAATTTAGCTACATAATTTCAGCAACAGCCAGACTTATTCCTCTCTTGCCTATTTTTGGATTGCATCAGCATCATCCCAGGACCTGGTGTCATTCGGGAGGGTCATCCATGAGAAACACCAAACTTCAGCCTTAAGAAGTTCTAAAGTAATAAATTCAGCAGTGACAGCAATATCCCTGTGGCTCAACACACAAAAAGGTCTCTGCATTTTTCAGTATAATGTATATATTATCACATGATCAATGACCAATATTCTGGAATTAGAAAAAATTAAGGGTAAAACAGAGTTATCAATATTTTACAAAGATTTGCAAAGGGGAATGGAAAGAGAGCATGGGGATTTTAAGTTCTTGCCAAAAAAAAAAAAATCATTTGCCCTCTTTCTTCCCAAATTCAGCCCCCAGAAAGAGCTCTGGCTCTCCCTGCCAGCCCTCCTTCCAAGGCCCCAGCACACTGGGGAGGGGGGGATGGGGGAGATGACTGCTGGACAGGCAGCCCAAGGAAAAAAATAAACACATTCCCTTTGAAGCAAGATCAAAAGAAACAGTCCCCTCCCTTTGAAAACTTCACATCTAAACCATGTTTTCCTTATCTTTCTCCTTTGCATCTAGAGACACAGTCCCCAAATTGAGGAAGAAAACCTGTTTGATGTCTAATAAGCTGCACTTTTAAAGTCCAGTTATTCCTACACAGTACACGTCATAACCACAGGAAACTTCTGCCCCTGGAAAGCAACACAGCAGTTGGCAACACCACATCTACCCAGGCCACTAATTACCCTGCTTTTAATTAACACCACCACTGGACATGCCAAGCTCCTCAGCAGCTCACTTTCATACCCCTGCCCAGCAGCACCAAGACATAGACACCTCCAGATGTCTTGCTTTCCTGCAACACCTTTGGGTAAAGGCATCATCAGGCCAGGGAAAAGGGATGGAGAAGATCAGGTTACTTGGGGGACCCTTCTCCTTCACCCAGAAACATTAATGCACAAGATTAACTTAAGCTTTATGAGAGATCTTATGTGATGGTGTTTATTTCAGGTTTGATTTGTTTTTTTTAAAAGGATGCATGTGAGGCTTTGGGTCACACTTAACACATGGAATCAGGCAGGAGACAGTACAAATAAATCCTGGGTATCATTAGGAGTATAGGGAAACAATCTCTCCCAGCATTCCCACTACTAGCCGGGTGGTCTGACTCGCTGGGACCATCATAAGCCAAAGCCAGAACTTGAATCAACGACCCAATTAGCACTTGTAAGATTAAAATTCATTCTTTGCAAAATAACTAACCTGGTACATTAGCTGGCATTTCTTGATTACTGCTTCCCGTGGGGGATTCAGACATCTGGGCGTTGCTTTCATCAAATTCGTGTTTAAATATACAAAGCAGGCAGGAGATTCTGTAGTCCAACCTCACGTTCAAAATAAACTGATGACACAAGCAGTAAAAACGTTGAGATAACTTGCCAGTCTCCAGCACACTCACGATTTACACATAATGCAGCGCCACCAACATGTAAGATCAACACAGCATCAGTGTGGGTTTACCTTGGTGAAAAGTTGCACAGATGGTTGGGTTTGTTTTTTTTTTAAAAAACACCCAGAATTCAGTAATTTTTTTAGTGATTTCACCAAATATATGATATACACACAGTAATAAATACTTATGAATCATAAGAGATTTTGGCAGAGCTGTGATCCCTCATTACTGCCCAACCACCCCCAAGAAAGGAAAGCAGCATTTTTCTTGATTCTGAAAACCAGGAGGAATTGAAGAAGCAAGTGCTGCTCTCCCCAGGGGCTGGGGCAGAGGCAGCCAGAGGTGAGATGCTGAGAGCCAGGTTGCAGCCATTAGTAGCTCGGGTGGGCCTAGGAGCCAGTGCCACTGAAACCACCTTCTTTGGTGGCCTTCCTCCCTCTTGAGGAAAGAAATACAGTCTAAAGACCACTTGCAGTTCTGCCAGATTTAGGGAAAATCTTAGGTCATGTGGAGAAGGACCTAGGAGTCCTGGTGGAAAAGTTGCCCATGAGCCAACAGTGGTAGCAGAGAAGGGCAATGGTCTTCTGGGGGGCATTATGAAAAGCATGGCCAGCAGGTGCAGGAAGGTCATCCACCCCCTCTGCTGTGTCCTGTGAGGCCACATCTTGAACACTGGGTCCAGTTCTGGGCTCCCTAGTTCAAGAAGGACAGGGAACTGCTGGAGAGAGTCCAGTGGAAGCTATGAAGATGATCAAAGGACTGGACTGAAGCACTTCTCCACTGAGGAAAGTCTGACAGCCCTGGGGCTGTTCAGCAGAAGAGCAGACAGAGGGGATCTCATCCATGCTGAGCAATAGCTAAAGCCTGGGTGTCAGGAGGATGGGACACAGGTTTTTTGCAGTGGTGCCCAGTGACAGAACAAGAGGGAATGGGCACAAACGTGAACGTAAGAAGTTAGACCTAAACGTGAGGAGGAACTTCTTCACTCTGAGGGTATCAGAGCCCTGGCAGAGGCTGCCCAGAGAGGTGGGTAGAGTCTCCTTCTCTGGAGACATTTAACCCCCCCCAGACATGTTCCTGTGAGACCTGCTCCGGCAGGAGGTTGGAGGAGATGATCTCCAGAGGTCCCTTCCAACCCTGTAGCATCCTGTGAAAAATGCCCAACGCCAGTTTTAATAGACTGTGGTAAGAGGGGGAATACTGGCAGGCTAAAATATCCCATTGCACGTGCCAGACCATAAGAGAAGCTCGGGCTTTCACTAACATTAGCACGAGTGTGAGGAAGTGAATCAAGCCCCCACTTCGCGCTGCATCTGCTGCTGAGGGGAAGGGCACAACCCCAAACCCAGCTTCACGTGTTAAGCCTCCCACAGGGATGGTACATCATGGCTTTCCTGCTGTATTTTTGCCCACAAGGCTTTTTGCAGCATTCTGGCCTCCGTGAACCTGCCCGTGAAGTTACCACACAGCAAGGGGACTCCTGCACCGAGGGAGGGAGGATGGATTCCAGTGCAGTAATTTTGCAGCAACATCCAGATGGAAGCAGCGCTGTGGGAAAGGGAACAAAAACTTTTCCTCTCTGTGTCCCAAAGACTTGGGTGAGAAAAGTCAGCCAGAGCTGGAAGAGGTGATGAGGCTGGCAAATGCGCACACTGGAAAACCACTGCAGGCCGATGGCTGTGTGAAGAGGATTCCTAGGTGTCTCCCTCTTCCTTGGGGCACTGAACAAAGTGGCCCTTTAGACTCAGGGAGACTGCTAAAGGCAGTAAGGTGGAAAATGAGATCTCCACTCCAAGTCAGATACTTCCAAACCCCTGTAAAATATACAGATGTCTACTGCAAACTCATTTCTATTAAGTTGTCATACGTAAGGCGAGTGCTGTTTGCCTGAAAGAGTCACCTTTGTAATGCTTTCCCAGACTAAGAAAAGGCAAAAATGGATGAAAAGGCAGCACAGGGCCCTGTTAACACTTAGACTGAGACAGCACAAGATACTCCATTATTTGCGCTGCTGGTACCTGAAGTATTTCAATGATCTTCAGCTTTGTGTCCATTACCAGGATGTCCTCTTTCTCCGGTTCACTCTGCTTGACATTACCCTCGGGAGCAGCAGCCAGCGGAGTCATGGGCAAGAACCCACCACCTCTGAGCACCACCTGGGTCATCAGCTCTCCAACACCATGGATGGACCTCATCACGTTACTCCCTTCAGAGAGGTAGGCAAACAGGTAAGGTTATGTTGGTGTAATGGGACTGCATTAATGGGGCAAGGACCCTCCACACATCCTACGAAGAGAAATTGTCTCAACATCACACAAGGCCAGACAGACACCTAAAGCCCTGGAACAGATGGAAGTCAACAAAAGCACTGCAGGACCTTCAGACCCGCCCCCCACCCTCTCCTTCTTCCATCACTGGCATTACTCAGCTGTGCAGCCAAGGCACAGACAAAGAAATAGAAGATTTCAAACCCACATTTACATTCTGAGATGAGCTAGAAACTACCACAGAATGGTCTGTTCTGCCAATTGTTTTTCAAGCCTTACCTTTACTTTCCTCGCCTTTTGCCATCTTGGTAATAGGGAAGATGGTAGTGATGTGCACACAGTCTAATATAGCAAGGAGGATTTTGGTTAGTCTGAGGAGGTCACAGAAGTTGTAGAAACCAAAATATATCAGATTTCTGGCTAAGTTAACAACCTACCAAAATAACAATAAAAAGCCCAATTAATACTAAGCATTTTGCTATCGCCATCAAGTTGTCTTAACACAGTGAAAAGATCGAGAACCTTGCTGTGAGTCTTGTGTTTATCATCATTCCTCATTACATAAGACTCTATCGTTCTACCTTTTATCAGAGAGTTTGCTATTTGCCTACAAATACTGCAATGCTTGGAACAACAGCCTGTACCTGCACTTGATATTCTGTGTCTACAAAACCATAACATACTTGTCTCATTACGGCAAAGGTAAGACAGCTCAAGCCTAGATGGAATGTACAGGTGCCTTTTATGGTTTTGTCTTACAAAAAAACCAAACCCCAACTATCACAAATCTAGAGCTTACTGCTACCAAGTTATAAAGTTTCCCCACAAGTCCCCCACACATGCTGCCTCAAGATCCACACCTAATAATTTCACATGTAGTGCAAATATTTAGTGTAGCCCCATTATCTGAAGTACATTCCCTTATTTACCCAAGAAATAACCATCAATTTAAGAAAAGCTGTGTTATTTAGGGGATACTACTGCATAGATCTGCTACATTTTACTCACACAGACCACTTTAATAGGACACTGTTACTCTCTTAGTGAGCAATTCTGTAAGCTCTAGAGACGCAGACGTCGTGTTTAGCTCTTGAGGCTCTCTATTCCAGTAAAGCTCGACTTGGCAATAACACCGGGAGCACAAAAAGTAAACGAGGCTGCCGCCATCCAAGGCATCAGCTCACGTTCATTAATTGCATTTCAGGAACTGCAAACTCACAAACTTCAGTGGAGTTACATGAGGGGAAAGGGCTAAAGGGCTAGGATAGAAAACAGGAGCCTGCTGAGGCTCAGCACCAACTAATTACTTTCCAATCTACCTGCTGTTGATAAAAAAGTACCAACGTTACACACACACACGAAAATAAAGATAAAATTACAACTGGATAACTACCTCAAAAGTCAGCTTATTTTTCTCTTTGTCAGAGAAAGGGAACCTCTGACACACCACATCTCTTAAATATTCCTCCACAAATTCCATTGTTTGGGCAAATCTCTCCTTAATTTCATCTTTGGATGTCCCACTGCTATCATAGCTGAAGAGATAGAAAAACAAAACAAAACATCAAACTTAACATGCAAATATACTGGGCTCTTTTCCCCCGACACAATTTTTCATTGGCTTGTCAAAAATCTGAGAGAAGTTAAAGGCTGTTAAATAATTTATCCAAACAAGGGAGTGAGGAAGCTGACACCATAATTTCCTGGCTTTTGCTGGTTTATCCCATATGCTCGTTTTGCACCATTTAAAAATGTCTAAAGAAAACAAAAAAAAGACCATATTGTCCCAATAAATAAAAAAAGAAACCCTTATTATTTTAGTGGAAACGATGACAAGCTACATGCAGTGCTAAGGAGGAGGGATGTGGCCAAGAGACTCTGACTGCGGATGCTATTTTTCCTCCAAATAAAAACAACATATACACGAAGCAGACATTTTTCCTTAATACAAATTCCAGGTTTGTTTCTCAGTGTGTGCAGAGACTGTTTGGAAAAGACAATCCCCCACCACCTTCCAGTCCCTGCTTTTGTTTTCCCGTTTCATCACGTACCACCGTTGAGCCTCTGCCAGAGCTGAAGCCATTTGCTTTGCTATTTTGACATTTCAAGTTGAATCTGCCCTATTGCATCTCCCTCCACAACAAGGACAGGGCTAAGCAAGGAGGAGAGGGAGGGAAACCAGGAAACCACTAAGCACCAGTGCAAATACAGACAGGACTCAGATTCCTAGCATGTAACCACCTAAGGAAGCTGAAGGTGCACAAGTCCATGGGACCCAAGATGATCATATTGCAGCATTTCAGTATTTAAAGGGGGCCTAGAAAAAAAGATAAGGAGGGACACCATCAGGGAGTACAGTGACAGGATGAGAAGTAATGGTTTTGAAGTGAGAGAGGGGAGATGGAGCTGAGATCTGGGGAAGAACTTGTTTACTGTGAGGGTGGTGAGAGCCTGGCCCAGGTTGCCCAGAGAAGCTGTGGCTGCCCCATCCCTGGAGGGGTTCAAGGCCAGGTTGGAGGGGGCTTGGAGCAACCTGGGCTGGTGGGAGGTGTCCCTGCCCAGGGCATGGGGGGTTGGAACTGGGTAATCTCTAAGGTCCATTCCAGCTCCTGCTATTCTACGATTCGAACACTAATTTTAAACATTGATTTTCTCCACTAAAAAAATAGTTCTGAACAGTTGAAGAACTACAGATTTTAAGTTATTTGTACCATAAAGAGATAATACAAGTCTATTATCAAGAACTCTCCAGTCTAGCGGCAAGATCATATATGTTTATCACCACTGTATCAGAGGATTTTCCTTTGGAGGTTAAGGAATGTGATTCTATCTCCAGCACTTCATTTCTTTCAGTGGATCCAAATAACGGAAGTAGTGAGAATGTTATGGATTTTTTTACTTATTTCTTCATTTTTAACCAGAAAGTGTAACTAATGCACGAGGTTTAGGATTGATCTGGTTTTGTTTAAAAAATAAATACATCAAGAGTGATGTGTAATTTCCTTTCCCACACCATTCCAGCAAGTACTTACTCATCAATAGCGATTTCAGAAGGTATTTCAGACCACAGCCGAGCGTATTTCACCGGCGTTACTTGCTCCTGGGGGTCACGATCCACGTGCATGTGAAGCATCAGCCGGCAGAAAGACGCTCGCAGATCGTACGGCAAGTTCTCATCAGACATGCAACGGAGAATGAGGTCCACGTCCAGCTGGCCTGATATTTCATTTATGGCTAAGTACTGTCGATCAAGGCACATTCTAGCAAAGAGGTTTAGCTGGTATCTTCAGGGGAAAAAAAAAAAAACAAACCAAGACACAAATAGTCTACACTTTATTTTCCAGAAAGGGGTGTAGTTCTGATATGCTATCAGATCTATTAATAGAACGGGTCTTATACTTTCCAGTAATACAGCTATACTTACTATAGAAAGAATAAAGTATTTATCAAATTAATAAAAAGTAACACAGCACAAAAAATAGCATAAATGGGGTCATCGTATTTTCCATAGTCACACAGAATTAAGTAATGTTTAGGAAAGTTACAGAAGGATGCAAAGAAGACTGAAGGCCACTCAGCCTAAATACTGTAGAAGACCAAGCACTTCTCACTGCTGATGAAATCCCAGTCATTCACTGGGGCAACAACATAAACTGACAGCTAAATCATTAAAAAATAGGCACCTGATTAAAAAACCACTGAGCTCTGCTCCCCTTCAGTGAAAGAATTGCTAGAGAAAAACTGAACTTAAGTCCTAAGCTTTTCAGTCCGTAAACTGAAAGCAAGCAACTGGCATTTAAGGTATGCACGTTCAACAGAGGGATAATTAACCGTCAGCCATAAAGCACATGTCCAGCATTCATGAGTATTCACACAGGCTCACGTTGAAGAAATGAACACTTAATTGAAAGNACATCCAGAGTATTCACACAGGCTCATGTTGAACAGTGTCAACCATGAGGTTTCCTAAAGAAATGAACACTTAATTGAAAGCAGACGCCTTTTCTCTCTCAGTGCTCCTCATGGGAGCTTGACCAAACCGTACCCTAACATGTTCACAAGTCTATAACAAACTAAAAATAATTAACATCAATTCTATTCAAGAGCAAGTGCAACAAACTCCATTTTGAAAGCAGACAGTTTTCTAAAAACATATAGAGGAGGTTTCCTTTTGGGCTCAGCCCTCCAGCAGGCTCACATGAAAACATGTGTGAGGAAGACTCCTGCAAGAACCATTCCAAGGGAAGAGGTAGCGCAAAGAAAGACAGCTATTAAAAAAAATATAATCCAGTTGTACTTTCTACACCACCACAACTGGGTCCGTCAAACTCCTCTCAGAAGTTTATAACCCAGACACAGGAATTTGGTCTGGGCTGAAACCTGATCTTACGCTATGCCAAGAACTTGGTGTCTTGTCAAGTCATCTGGAAACATCGCTTCATGTTAGTAACAGCTAAAAGCATCCCTTAAGCCATACAACAGAGCACTGCACATTAAAATCAAACTGGACTTGGGGCATTTATATAACTTCATACGTTGTCCTGCTGAGAGCTACAGGACCACTGAAGGTTTAGAGAGAAATGTAGCAGTGACTTTCTAAAACTCAAAAGCAAAGCCATCTGCACACTGAAATCCTGCTCTTCCCACAAGCAGTTGTTCACCCCAGCTACCATCTGAATACAGGTAACAAATGGTAAATATAGGCTCTCTCAACAGCATCCACTTAACAGGAAACCAAATAAAACCAGGGGCATCAAGTGCTGTGCAAATTCAATGCACTCTACCCCTCAACTGTGTTGGGTTTTTCTTAAAATCAGTTAAAGATGTGCTCCTGCTGATAATTGAACTTTTTGCCAGGAATAACTTTGTGCTTTTAGCTCTCCCTTCAAAGAGATTTCATCCTCACTCTCTAATGGCTATTTCCTCCAGGAACCCAGTATCCTTTCTCCCAGCCCAACTACAGCCTATAGACAATCCCTGCTGAACTCTGCTCTCCCACCCCTGTGGGGGCTGTTAATTAACCTGTAGTAGCTGAGGACATCCCGATCCTCCTTCTGCCCTTCCTTCGCATCCTGAGCCAGCTCCCTGATACTCTTACTGCGGATCTCCTTGTTGCTGTCTCTCCAGAACAACCACACTTCTTCCTCGTCTTCCCCGACTTCCAAGGCATTTTCTCCACTTGACACTTCTTCAAACTCAAATCGGGAGAGGACCAGCCTGCCAGAAGGAAAACGGGTTAGACTGCAAACTGCCAAGACCCATGCAGATCCCTTAGAACATTTCCACACTTGCTAAAAAAAAAAGACACTTGCTAAAATGTACTGGTGATACAGAAATAACTAATGTTATGATCTCACCTGCATTCAGAAAACACAAATTTTATTCCTCAACTCCGCAAAGTAAAAGCAGAGCATCTTACTCTTCAGCAGTAGTCATTTACTACATGAAATCTTTGTGTTTTATTGTTAAAAGCATCAGATCAGGATGAATTTAAACTTTAAGCTTTCCATTCAGCCTTAACATGATCAACATCTCAGCTCCGTTCAATTGATAAAGACACAAGTTAAAGATAAGTCTAACTGACTTTCGCAAAGGAGAACTGGTTAACAGCAACGGACTAGGGAAAGGGTTCGTTAAGCAAGAAATACCTAAAAATCAATTAGTTCTTTATCCCATAAACACCAATCAGATGAGAACTTCTTTCTACTTATGTGGCAAAATAACTGGAAACAAGTCAGTTACAAATACTAAGAAGGCTTTGACAGCTTTTAGCTCCTCAGAAAAAAAAGAAAAAAGATCCTGCTCCAGCAGGGGGATTGGATTGGATGATCCTTCAACGTCCCTTCCAATCCCTGAGATTCTGTGATCTGAAAAAACGGCAAATTAAACACACAAAAGTAAGAACAACTAGGTGACATAGCAACTTCAAGTGCTGGTGGAAATAATTGTAGTCTTTATGATTTCATGGAAAGAATTAAATGAGCAAGGATAGTCTCATCCATATATGTTTTAAATACTACCTGACAAAGAACTGCTTCCCTTTTACAGTATTTTGATAATGATGACCTGGTGTAACAGGAGGTGTCCCTGCCCATGGCAGGGGGTTGGAACAAGATCTTTAAGGTTCCTTCTAACCCAAATCATTCTACAATTATCTATGCCCTATTCCACAGATCAAATAAGCTCATCTTTATGTGTTTGGGGATAACTGATGAGGTGCCTGCTGTGATGTTTCAGCCACGGCAGCAGGGCACCGCTGAGAGCTGGAGCCCACAATCCCAACCGCAGAGGGAGATACAAGGGAGCAGAGATGCATCACCTTCTGCTCGGCCACGAGCTGAGCTGGGTGGGCAGGCACCCACGGAGCCCTCGCTCCCAGCAGGCAGCGCATGGAGCCTGAAGCCCAGAGAAGGATCAGGCCCACGAGACCCAAAGTCTGTCTACTTTGATCAAATGTGAGATATCTGAAGGATTTCTCTGACTGCAGGCCTGGGAACGCAGATGGTGGGCGTCTGCTGCCATCAATACCCATTTACTCTGTATTTGAAGAGGACCCCACACGTATTTCACTGCTTTCTCTAGACGTGCCAGCAGTGCTCACAGCTTTGAATCACCTTCCTTCTGCTCCACACTAGGAAAGCCGTCTTTAAAAGGCATTAACTCACTTGGTTTCGATGAGAATGTCTGCATTTGCTGGATTGAGCACAGCTTTGCAAATCAGCTCCTGTGTCACTGGAATAGACTTGTTCATGGAAACGCACAGATCCGAGAGGTAATCCAAAAACCTGGTGGGAAACACGAGCCAAAAGGGTATCAATCCTTGTTGAGATCTAGACTGAAGCAATCTACATTTCCGAAAGAAAAACATTCAGAACTCCCTTTTTAACGTTGCAGAGCAAGACTGTTGCCCGAGGGGGAGGTTATGGCAAGTGCCAAACCAGAACTGAAGTAGCTGTGCTTTCCTCGCGAGCGAGTTGGTGGGTACAGGTTTCTCTCACAAGAGTAAGAGCAAAAGGGTGATCGTACACTCAACCACGTGGGTTGGGTCTCACCTGGGCTCCCTATTTTTCCTCACAAGACTAACAAAAGTGTCGATCTCGGCAGCTGTGATGTGCTTCTCCAAGAGCTTGCGATTGTTATGGAGCAGGGCTGTAATCGTGTCCTCGGCCAAGACGTCGTAGCCAATTTGCTTCTGCATGAAGCCAAACTGCTTTGCAATGTATTCCTTCAAAACACAGGGGGAAGGAAGGAGGCAGTGTAATCAGTTCTCAGAATTTAAGAAAATAAACAACAGCAGAAACCAGGAAGATTCTGTCAATACCAACATCCCAAGAACCGAACTGGATTAGATTCAAATCGGTCTTCTTTTGAGGGAAAGCAAGTGCTGACGGATAACCTTCACACCTCCCCTCCCTCCTGGGCCAGACACCACCAAGGCATTTACCCTCGGCTGATATGAGTTTTTTAATACATGACAACAAAAAATGAAGAGCCTTAATTCACAGACCAACTTCCACTGCAGCTCGTAGTGCGCAGGAGTGAAGCAAATCTCTTAATTCATCTGGATTTGACAGTTAGCATTGACACTGTTTTCCTAAATTCCCCTTAGAACTGGGTGCTAATTACGCTGCACCTAGATGAAAAGTGCCAGGTAAGAGTAGGACTGAGCAACTCAAAGATCTCTGGCTGGCTGCTCCACCACAGCACAGCGTAGCAGGCTTTAATTAAGGGGACACAGCTTTTGGAGCCCAGGAACGATGTCGGTGCCATTGAACACCACGGATGTATTTCAAACCTGGTTCTTCCTGTAATCCTGCTGAGAGTGCCGCAGCACCCGGTAGCAAAGCCGGCATATGTGTCTGAAAGGAGCGTGACGCTGGTCTCCCAGCTCCTCCAACCGCAGCATCGGGCCATCACCGCTGTCCGTGAAGGGTGCTTGCAACAACTTGAAAATCTATGGATTTATTAAATAAAAAAAATAATCCCATGAGACACCACCTTCACCTAATACCAGTTAGTGTAAAAGCACTCCCTCAGTGGCTTCAAATCCCCAAGGTGTACCAATACACAGATACAAAATGTATTCATACACAAATACAAAACATTCCAGAAGGTAGAAATACACTAGTTACCGAGTTCCTTGGCCACAGAATTGACTAAGCAAAAGACATTGTTGATCACCTTTAGCCAACACCATATTCTGTATTTTTTTTCTCCTAGCAAGGGATTCCCTACATTCCACCACCAAGCACCTGCTGAAAGCGAGAAACTCAGCGGGTCTCTGGTCCCAATATTTTGCCCAGGTTCCCTATTCTTAGGTTCTCTTTTCTGACAACCCTTCTTCTAGGCAGAGTTTAGAGACAAGTGCAGCCTACCTGCTTTAGAATATTCTGTTCTCTCATCAGTTTTTGCCGTTCTCGATTAGGTTTAGAAAATACCACTTCAAGGACGTCTTGGCCAGAATTAGTCCCACCAGTAACAAAGTAGACCAAATCCTCCAACAGTTTGGTAACAGATCTACAGGAAAGCCACACGTTATTAATACAAGATGAAAAATTCTGTTGAAAGACCGGTGTCAGTGTGAGTTTATTCAGATTTTGAAATGCCAAGTGAAAAAAACTTCTATTGGAGACCAATTCAGGTGCTGGATAAAGCACACAGGTTTGTACAGAACCTAAAATTAGGAATTAGTGTTCCATATTGCTGTAGCTTTACTGTCGTATAATTAAACCATAGCAGCAGAAAGACAACAGTATCACTTCAGGGCAACTATACACTTGCCAAGTTCTTTTAATTGCCAGAAAAAAATACAAATCAGGTGATAATATTTTCTCAAGGCCAAATGAAAGACACTGGGTGCAGAAGCACACGGGCCCAGGTTTTGCACAGCTGACTCTTTTCGTGGGGCCGTCTACACTTCACAGACATTGTCAGAGGATTTGCCACAAGTCACATGCTCAAGCCTTCACAAGATGGATTATGAATTCCCACACTCCATTCTCAAAGCCCAGCCAGAAAGGCACGCTGTGGATTAGTCCTCCAAGCCCACAACAACAGTTCTTATGCTCTCACAGCACAGAGGAGCAAGGAGGGCTTGAGAACCTCCGCTATGGACACACCAACAATAAAACTAGTGAGTTGTGGGTTTACTTTTTTTTTTTTTAAATCTAATGAAGTAGGCAACAAAATTCCTCTTCTAAGAGTACCATAGATAAAGTTTTCAGAGCAATAGTTACCAAGCAAAGGAAATAACACTATCTGAACCAAATTCTTGCTTCCTTACCTTCTTTCATTCTGGGTTATCGTCCCCTTCTCCAACTTGCCAGCGATGGAACCTAAAACCTTACTTGCATCATTTGCAAAATCCAAGTCCCGAACCTCTGCCGGGGAAACGGGCACTATAGCAAAAGCTTCTTTGTCCTCTTTCACTGGAGAAGTACCAATCTGAAACCCAAACAAGTTTTATCAGCAAGCCAAAAGGCGGAAAACGAAGTAGTGGTTCACGTACTCAGTGATAATAAAACCAAAACAAAGCCACGCTCTGATAAAGTCAAACTCTGAGAAGAGCACCCCTTCTGCACAAGCTCAAAGGTGCTCCTAAATGCAGAGAAACATCAGGAGAGATCACACAAGGTTCCCGTAAACAGCTGGGGGGGGGATAAAAACCCTTCTCCTCACGACTGTTGTATGAGAGAAATCAAACAGCGTAAACTCCTATGAAAACCTGATCTTTTTAGATAAAACACTTTGCTCCGGCACTACTCACTGCTGTTAAGCTGCTGGCTGTTTGCCAAGCCCAGCCATCTCAAGGGACTGGAGCTTCTCCACCAACACCACTTCTGTGAAACCCAGGAAATCAAAGGATGTGCTTATGTAAGGGAACAGAACTTACTTTAAGCATCACAGGTTTCTCCTCTTCTTTATCAATTGGGATATTGGTACTATGTACCCAGGTGTTAGTGCAAAGGTGTCTGAGTCTGACATAAGAGTTCCTGAAAGAAAGTCAAAAGTTTCAAAGCATGAGTCACTTCCCAGACGGGAAATCTTCACATTGTTCCAACTGCAAGATGTTGGCAGGAATAAGTGGAAAAAAAAAAAGTGTCATCTTTATCCATGCTGCAAACCGTAACAGGGATGAGGCTTTTCATTCCATATTTCATTCTATAAATTCACCTCAAAAAGTCTTCTCAGGTAATGAAACAGAGTCTGCTGTAGAACAGACCCGTGTCCGTATGTTGTTGCTGTAACTCAGCCCAAACCATGACACGCAGAATAACGAATGAAGCTTCTTCAAATCCTCACCTTTCCACACACTGCGGTGTATCCGAACTGGCAGCTCCCTCCCTTACCTTTGCATTTTTCAGCCCCTAACTCTCTGCTACCTATTTTCTATTTCTGAACTGAAAAATGTCAGACTAGCTATACAAAGGGTCTGTGGTGTATAAGCATCAAAGGTCCAGCAGAAGACATGGCCAGTGCAACTATTTTCTCTGGCAAAAGTCAAAGAGTCTTTCATCCCTAAGGGGACAGCAGTTCCTAAACTTAGTTGTCTCAGGTGTTTCTGGAAATGACCAGCTCTTGGATAAGAGATGTCAAGCCACTGTCAGGTGAATATCTTAGGCCAGGGCAAGAAATACCTCTCAGCTGCAGCACAGCCTCCTCTCTCCACACACAACCATGGCACCAGAGGAAGAGAGGAGGCAGCCAGGACAGCTGCATTTGGCAGGCCACCTTAACTTCTAACTTAAGAGTGTCTGATGATAGAGAGACACTAGATAAAGTAGGTGGAACCGTGCTTTCTCAATGGGAACTGAGAGCAAAGAGCCTGCACTCAGACTGTCCATCTCTGAAGGGTACAGCACCTTTTAAGTAGTAAGAGGTGCCACGGGAATAGTCAAGATCCTGTAAAGAACAGAAAATCAACTGCTAAATACTTGATGTTACATCTGAGTTAACATAATACAGTGAGGTCACGGGAATGGCACAATAGGATGTCCAAAGGTTGTAGTTCCCATCTGGTCACTGGCAAGGAAGTCACTGAACCTCGATTTTCCAATCTGAAGAGTGGGACTTATAACTTAATGGCGCTTATAACCCAATTGTAAAGTGCAGCTCCAGGCATTTTCCAAGTCTTTCTGTGTTAATTTGAGGAAGAACCTTAATTCCAAAGGCGGTGGAGCAGGGGAGCAGGCAAAAGGGGGAGGCAGCTTTACCTTAGAAAAAACACGAAACAAATGCAAAATAAATAAAATCACCAAACATCAGACTCCAAAGCAGCCAGTCGGTTCTAACACTAAACCATACCTGGGGACAAGGCTGTCTCCTCCTCGCAAGGTGGTAGGGTCCAACTCAAATATGGAGGAGATGTCGTTCCCTTCGGGCACGGAGACCAGCGAGTAGGCCATCTTCTCCTGAGCGCTGCGCAGGCCTCTTCTGGCAGCATCCTGCTCGGGGTCGAGCTGTGGAAAAAGATCCCAGCACACACCATCACAGCAAGCCCTCCAGACCCACCTGCCCAGCATCCAAGAGATGTCTCCTGCAGTTTGCAGACAATAACTCAACCGCTCCAAGGACCGGTTCAAGACAGCTGGGCTTTAGGACACCAGTAGAACTCACACGGAGCTGCTCTTGCCAACCACTTCTTCACTTCCCCTGGTGTTAATCACTTTGAGCATTTCTGGATCACAGAGACCATAAATCCTAAACCACAGAGGTTACGTCCTGCTGACAGTGCCAGAAAAGGCTCAGAATCCCCCGACCATTCAACCCACAGCACACTGGGAGATCTGACTGGCTTCAGATGACCCACATCTGCTAAAATACCCACCCCGACACTAATGGCTTTCAAAATTTACCTGATATATTGCAATTATCACTCTAACAAAGTAATTATGCCAGCTGGAAATAAAAAAAAGTCAGTAATGATATGCACCAACAATCTTGCTGGGAAATAATCAACTTCAGCAACAAAAAGGGGGCTCATCTATCGGTCACAGACAAATGAAAAGCTAATCAAGAAGAAATTAGCTGTCTTGCTGTTCACACTACAGCTTACAGTGCAGTCCAACACAATGACACGCCACAAAAGACATGGTATCAGAGGTATCTTTATTCCCAAGGTGCCAGCAAGTTACCAGCCTCCTTTAATAAAGTAAAGATACTAACATCAACTGAGTAAAATACCCTGGATTTTCAGATGAAAGCACAAAAGAGCAGGAAAAAAAATAAAGGTAAAACAGGGGGAAAAAATGACAACTTTCTCTAAAACCTTTCCTAGGGAACTACCAGTTATCACGAGCCAATAAAAAAAGTTGTTGTTGCCTGATACAACACGGCAGCCAACTGTCTACGTATGAACACCTAAATCCTAGATGGAATTTTCTAAGTTATCAAACAACTCATTTTCCAGCTTCACTGTGATCTTGGCACCAGGGGAAGGTGGGCACCCGACATAGCCAGCACTCAAGTACCCGCCTTTCCCAGTCCTGGGGTAAGGCCTTGCAATCCTTAAACACATGGAAAAGTTCTCTCGTGCTGCTCATGCCTCAGGATACTCTGGAGTTCGCACATTTGCAGTCAATGAACTTGGCTGCAAAGCAGTGACATTTAAAGTCTGATTTCGCACATGGGAACAGACAGTTAGCTGTATGGAACAGAAACACACACTGGGAGTGTGCCTTCAAGAGAAGGAGCAACTATAGACTGAATAGAGTCCATCTGGAGGCTTTACACCAGGAGAAAAATCACTCACTTGGAATGAATTCTCCAAACTTCAGCTGTCTCCTTCTCCACAGTGCGGCAGCTGCTCTGTATTCCCAATTTGTGCTTCAGGAGACAACTGGTCAGTCACTGAAACTGTGACAAAGCTGGAAACAAGCAGTAAATCGGGCAGCAAGATACGGGGCAATTTAGGGAGAACCAGTACTTCGGCCCCATCCTTGACAAAAGCTGTCCCCTCAAATGCTGCAGGGGTAACTGGCTGACATCTCAGCTGTGCCCACTTAGATCCTGTTTTGGTGCAGCTCACAACATTAAAAGAGCTGTGCTATGAAACACAGACAAGCTCACACTGGGATAGAGCTGGAGTTTAGGTGAAGTTGGATACAGCAGCCTTACACCATCCTGTCCCTGCTGAATGTTAAACCAGGCAGTAATTTTGTGTCAGAAATGAATTATGTGCTCCCGATCTTATTCTTTATGGTCTATTTTTGCCACCTAGTGGTAAAGAGACAGCAGGGGAAAAAAAATCCACAGCTCTGTAGCCACTGTTGTCATTATTACTGCATTTATCAGGAGGCATTAGCAAAGCACCAGTGGGATGGATGGTTACATGAAAGACCTCAACACTGATTAGTTTTCAAAAAGATAAGCCAAGAAAAGAGCTCAATGTTGGATACCCCTCTCCCCCATAGTTTTTTTTTCTTTGGGGGAGAGGTGGGGCACATGGAATTTTTTTTCATTTTTCCAGTATGGTTACTGAAATCAAGCTGTGTTTGCTGCTAAACAGCACCAGGAACTAATCAGGATACCAGCTCCATAACTGGGGGTGAGGGTTAGCCTTTTAATGGCCAGGCTACAATGACAAATCCTTTTAGGAAGAAAGCTGCACCTTGCAGGATTTCAAAGCATCACAGTGTATTCATCTTCCTTGAAAAATTGGAGTAGTTCTTTTTTATATCCAGATGGAGCAAATCTTCCATAATACAGGATAAGTGACCAATCTGCATAAGCCTACAATCAAATCCAGCTTAAAAAAAAAACCCCACCATAATCCACAATGGAAAGTGCTGTTCCAGTTTTATCTGTTTTCAGCTGCTGAAGCAATGCTGTTTCCCTTCAACACTGAAGAGAAGCTTCTATTAATACAAAGCACCAACACACTCAGTCTTGGACACAACAACATTTACTGAAAACAACACAGACTGGCTTTCACAGGAGAATCAGAAGAATGTCACTGAAATTGTCCTCACCCTGCCATTCACACCCTCTAGACTCTTTTATCCTGGCTTCCCTGTGCCAAGCTACGATGAGAGAGGGAATTCATTTCTTAAATGAGTAGGTGGGAGACTGACTGGCACAGCACTATGTGAACACCCTGGCAAGGACACGTGCCACCCAGCACGAGCAACTTGCTGCTTGGACCTATTCAAGAGGGTGCTTCAGGGAGACAAAGGTTGAAGAAACAGGAAGACAGAAAAAGAGATGCTACAAAGTAGGGAGGCGAGGGGGGGCAGGTAAAACATAAATTTGGTCCCAAGTGCTCTTCACTGAAGTTTAATCCAGTTTTCAATCTCCATCCCTCTAGGTGGGCTTCAAAGCCTCCAGATCATCCTCAGTTCTTTAGTTTCTTCACTAGCAACAAAGCCTGGACCCATCTATGCACTGGCCAGGTCACTGTCGACCAGGACACTGCCTGTGTCGAGCCCTCCTCAAATAGGGGCAAGATCATACTCTTGCCTATACTTACTGAGGATTGACACTCCAGGTCATCTTCCTCATAGTCAGGGTTTACCTGATGGAACAGAATCACAGGCACGTCAAAACTCTAACAGAGCTGGAAGCGGGAAACAACCTCTAAACTTATTTTCTAACAGATGCCCTCTACTGCCACAGGGCTCCCAGGCATGCAGAAAATATACACCGTGCAAACCTGCTCGCTCCTCAGCCAGCATCTCCCTGCCCATCAATTAGGCAGAGAGATTTATTGTCATTGGGATAATCACTAAAGGAGCAAGAGGGATAGAGAGTGACCAAGTTTCAGGGTGGGTTGTTTGGTTTTGTTTTTTTTTTTCCCCTCAAAACCCCAAGTGGAATTTCCAACTAGAAATTACTGGCTTGGCAGAAAGCTTTCAGAACAAACACTATTCTAACCATGGATCAGGTGAGCAGTCTCCACTGGCACATTTCTGCATGATATAAGACCATGTTTTTGGTTTTGGCTGATTAGCAAACCCAAGATTTACTGGAAAAGCTCTACATTGGATCTCTACTGAAAAGGATTTGCAAGTGTGCATGTGACAAAGCACTGCTGTTTTTCCAACCCGCTTATTAGGAGAATATAAAAGGGGATTTATTTCATCTGGACTTTTCCCACTGACACTCTCAGGTCAACAGTGTGGGCTGGGACAGCTCTCCTGCCCTGCTACATGCTCCTGCATCCAGGACAGCTGTCACTTACTAAGGCTTGTATATTGGCATGTTGATATATCCACACTTTAAAGTGAATAGAAGTAGTTTTAATAAACATTTACAAGTGTTAAGCAGCAAAACTCACAAAATTATAACCCTTTGACTATGGTTTTTTTTTTTAAATAAAACATCTTGCAGTCTTATTTCAGGATGGGAAATACATCCACTATGGAGAGAGGAAGAGACTTATTGATCTCATGCTAAGCATTATCTGCAGTTCTTACAAGACTGGTCTGAGGCCTAAATGCATTTTCAGTTTACACTCAGCTCTACAATCCCACTCTGAAATCCGTGATTCAAGGGAAACTAACAATAGTTGAATTGATTTTCCCCCAAAAGCTCTCAGCCATTTACAATTTATTCAGCTAATAATAAATTCATCTTGATTCTACTGCCCACATGACAGGTTACTATTTAGTGTCTATTCTTTGCAGGAGAAGAGTTATTGCCTCTAGAATTTATATAAGAAGTGAAAAACTCCCAAGGGTACCCCTGTGCCATGACATACTTTAAGGTCTCTTCCACCTTGTTTTCTGTGTTTAACCATCTACATTTGTATTAATAGTGCGGACCCAAACACCAAACACCATTCTCCCTGTGTCTATTTTTAGGGCAGGAAACGAGAGAATTTTAGAAAGTGTAGAAGGAAGAAAATACTGTGGGAGGGAAGTCAGAGAACCTCAGTGAGCCCCACCACCTACCTCTGCTGCCAGGTAGTGTCCAGTAGCGAGGTGTTTGAACCTGAAAAGGCTGTTCCAGTAGCCAGCACCACCACGGCACGGATCATGCTGCACCACCTGCAATAAAGGGAAAACCACATTTCCACTCTGCAGCAGCCACCACCTCCCTTTCAAACACAGCATTTACCATTGCTCATGTGGGAAACAGAAAGAGGAGCTCGAGAAAAGATGAAACTACCTTTCAAATGCGAACAACACACAGTCCAGGAGATACTTTGAGCAGACCACCATTAGTTCACCTCAATATATGAACAAGTGACAGTATCTGTTTGCAAAGTCACTGACCATAGCTGGTACTCCACCAGGGTCTGGTGAGTCCTGGCAGGAAAATTATGGTACAAATTGGCAGAGAAGGAATTAAAACACATGTTTGTGCTAGGCCTTAAAATAAACTTCCTAAAGAAATGCAACAAATCCTTTAACTTTTTGGCATTAGCTGATTTTTGACCTTCTGGAAACGGCTGAGGGAAGACTCATGGAAATGCTTTCAACACAGTGGTGTTGTACAAAGGAATTTAAAGGCCACACTGCAAGGTCTAGTTGGAGGGGGCTTGGAGCAACCTGGTCTGGTGGGAGGTGTCCCTGGATGGGCTTTAAGGCCAGTTCCAACCCAACCCATTCTGTGATTCTCCTGTAGTAAGTAGAGCCTCCAGCATCAGGTGTTCCTTTACTCCATACCAGCTCCTCTGTGGATACACCCACTTCCTCAGGGAAAACCCAGCATAGCTGAGGTGTGCCTTTCAGGGAAGGACTAGTTTAACTCAGCCTTGCATTTACCAACACTAACTGCATGCACAGTCCTACTGATGTGTTGGAACACCTAACGTTAATTCTAGGTGGGCTTTCAATGTGTGTCAAAGCAGATACTTCCAGGAAGAGAATATGGAAAACCCCCTATCCACCAATTACAGTTTAGTCCAACTTACAATTAGTTTTATGATTCTCAAAGGCAGTTCACATAGCAAACATTTAAAATCGTAAAACAATTCTAGTCACAGCAATAGAGTGAGGCTATTTTAAGAAGTCAGTGATGGCCAAGGTGTTAGTCACACTATTTAAAAGCCAAGCAAAGGAAAAACCGTTCTAGACAGACAACGCACAGAGACGAGCAAAGGGTTGCCATCTCCTCTCAAATGAGGATGTGAATAATCACATTACTCCACACCAAAAATAGAGTGTTGGGTACACTCAGCAGGAGAATTGAAATTATTAGCTGGTGTTAAACCTTCGCGACTGGTAAGAAAATGACTCCATAAATGCTCCCTGTCCCTTTTTTCTGAAGGGCCTGGATTTGGGAGCTATCTGCTGCAGCGCTGGAGACCAGAACTCCTCTTTGATTTTGCACAGAAAGCACAGTAAGTAAAGGAATTTTAGGAGTAAACTTCTAACACCAGCAATACTTTTACCCAAATAAAAAAAAAAAAAAAAAGTAAAAACCAGTCTACTTGGATTTCAACAGAATCAGTTAACCACAAAGCCACCCCCAGCCCAAGTTACACTCCTTACCTCCACTTCCCACAGAGCTTTTGAGCTGGTTGCAGACGTGGCCGACTGCCTCCCTGTTGTCCTCAGGAAGACGTGCTGCTTCTTCCTGTGCTCATCGCAGGTCAGAAACTTCTCCTGCTCTGCATGAAACAGCCTCACCACGTCCCCCTGGCAAAGCCCAGACAAAACAGTCAACATGAGGCATTACCCATCCATGACCAACTTAGAAGCAAGCAGAGATTCGAGTCTTACCCCTTTGAGGATATCATCTTTGTTATCGCTCCATTTCATGAAGAGGACTATTTTCCAGCTTGTGTTGCAGTTCACAGAGTTGACCTAAAAGGAGAACTAAATGAGTCCCACTGTCTTGTGCCTGCACAAGGTGCTGTCACAAAGGACTGCTTTACCTTTCAGACAATTTCCAACAGAACACTGCAGTCCCTCTTGCATTACTCTAGAGGAGGAATGCTCTTTCTGCATTTACTCCAGAACAATTAATTCCAGTGCTGACTTGCTCAGAAGTCACTTGCTACACATCAGTGTGCCATGACCTTTGATTTCAAAAACAAAACTTTAAGCCAGGCAAGCAGAAGAGATTAAACTCAAACTTCTGTCCATTGCCCAACAGATAAGAGAAGAATCTGAGAGCTATATGAAGTTGCTGATTAATGAGATAACCATGATGCCACAGGTACCAACGGACTTAGTGATAACCCAATTTTCATCAAACACACATCCTGGCAGCTGAGCTGAAACATGCAGAGGTTTGTACGGTTGCTCCAGCTGCCTCAGTCTGCCCTTACCTCATTACATCCCGGATTATCAACAAGCTGGTGGCTACTGGCATGGAGAGGCTGGCCAGCATTGACAGGATTCAGGACAACTTTGTCTCCAATGACAACCTGTGGATAAGTGCAGCATCAGACAGAAATCTGCAACCTGAGAAAGTTCTTTTCCTTTTTTTCCTTTTTTTTTTTTTTTTTTTAATGCAAGTGAGGAAATCAGTCTCTTGCAGTTTGGAGAGATGCCAGCCTGAGTACGAGAACCAGGATTCTGTTTGCTTCAGAATTTAGCTCATCGTACTCAGTCATTCAGGCGTCAGACAACCCCTCAGAGGTTATTGGACTCTGAGACTTGCAGAAGGAACACTGACTGCAGTTCTGGTAACTTAACCTATCTGATGCTTTCCATTGAGTTGTTTCATTGGCTGACATTCAACAAAGAATTCCTAGAGCAAAAGGTCAGCCAAAAATCCTCCTCCTTCAGGACATATTTTAATCTATAAAATCTGATTCTTGACCAGGCTGGCATATGACTCAAGACAAATCCACTTTCTTATGGACAGTAAAGATCCTGTTCTTCCCCTCTTCTAGGGCAAAGTCTTAAACTAAAAACCAAAAAGCCTTTTCTGTATTGAAAAAAAAAAATAATAATCTGTTCTTAGTGATAAAGTGACTGATAATTGGTGTGATTTAGAAGAGCTGAACTAAGGCTGCATTACTCTGTGCTGTGGCTTTACCATGTGTATGACTGTGGAAAAGGAACAGTCACATGAAAACATATGGGGCCGTTCTACAGGAATAAATCCTTCCTATTTGATAAAGGCCATTGTGTTTATGTGCCAAATATACACCTGGACCACACCACAGAGCACACTGAAGCTTATGACCTCATGGTTTTAGGCAGACAGTACATCCAGGTGACCCAGATGTGTAAAACAAAAACAAAAAAAAGATCAAAACAGTAACATACTGAATCCAGGACCAATTCTTTTCCAGATTTGCCATGAGCAGGACTATTTAGTCTCATTACCACCTCATTCCTCATATACAAAATGATGATAAATTTTGATTTCCAGCTGACAACACAGAACACCAAGATGCTAATTATTTGTTTCAAATCCACTGAAGGAACTCAATATCTCCTACCATTTTGAATGGGGCAGGAATTGTGAAAGGCTAGCATAATTAGGTCCCTTTACTCCCTCCAACACAAAATCATTCCACGTTTCCAAAACACAAGTTACCATAGCAATTTTTCCTCCCCCTCACGACAGCATAGGAAAAAGGTTGTTCCTGCAACATCATGCACAAAAAGATCTGTGCATTTCAGTAACTGCAAGACAGGGCTTCCCAAAAGAGGCTTTGCCAAGCTGGGCACAAAGTAATAGGTGAAGATACTGCTCTTGGCACTTACGCTGTCCCCAATGGAACGCAGTTTGTAGAAGGGCTGGATGTAGAACCAGGAACCTTCATTTCCAGCTTCATCCAAGGTCACCCTCATTGCATTCTTCTCTAGTAGAGCTGGAAGCCGCTTATTTACTGTTAAGTATTTGTTACTTTTTAAGTGAAGCAGCTAGAATAAGAATTAGAGTTCAGTTCTAAGAATGCTCATTTTTCCTCCCCTAAACAAACAGCGAGTGTGCATACAATAACCACACTATTATCCTAAATTATATCAAAATATTGATGCATCCAGGCACAATTTCATTTACAATTCTTTCAGTACATATACAGTCCTGCAGCACAAAACATCCTCAGCTAAATCCAATCATCCCTTCTCCAGCAAATGACAAAAACCCAGAAATGCTCTTGTCACTTGACAACAGCCTGTTCAAAAAACTCAGGATCACGAGTGGTAAAATGCTGGGGACTGAGTGGTTTTCCCTGGTTAAGAAGGGGGTGATGAGAAGAAAAGCTGCTTTGCTCTGTCCAACTGAACAGCAAATGTGAGTGATGCTTTGAAGACTCTTAAAATCCCCCACTCTTCAACCCTTCGCTGAGCACCCCCTCACAGAACACACACCATCAGCACAAAGATGGTCCCAGTCCAGCTCCAACCAACAGCTGTTAAGTTTCCAGTAAATTTATTTTTGTATAGAAAGCGCTTTTTCATGCCATTTGACCACTCACAGAACATTTGGGAGTTATGGGAAAATACAGGCAAAATCTTATCACTGCTCATTAAAGGTCTGAGGTTTGTAGTTCAATCAAAAAGTGGATATTATTGGGTTTTTCCCATCATTAAAAGATATTTTGGGGGTTTTTTTTTTGCCTCAAACACATAAGCCCACAGCATAATTAATTCAGCTGAGGCAGGGACCTCCCTGCCTTTCCTCCAGCAGGTTGTTCTTCCAAATCCTGCAAATGCTATAAAGGGCAACCAACCATTTTTTCCTTGGACCAAAAGGGACCCTTGGAGGGGTTCAAGGCCAGGCTGGAGGGGGCTTGGAGAAACCTGGTGTGGTGGGAGGTGTCCCTGCCCAGGGCAGGGTCTTGGAACTGGATGGTCTTTACGGTCCCTTCCAACCTGAACCATTTTGTGATTCTATGTTCCTTTCTCAGTTTATTATTTGCTGTGTGAACATGTCAAGGTGAGAGACTATATTCAGCATCGTGCAGTACCCATGCAAACCTCCACAGCCAACTAACTAGAGCTCCAACAAGCATTTCTGAAGAAAGCAATCACCTGGTGACCTCCACCACAAAAGCACTGTTAACTCAAAGAAGAAACTGACTGCACCATAGCTATACCCCCAGTTTCTGCTGCGTATCAGGGCACTGTCACGCTCTGCAAAGCTACAGACTCTTGTCCATGAGCTCTGGATATTTACAATCACATTGAGCAGGGGAGTCCTACACAGCTTGCAAAGATGTTCCCCCAACCTACCTGGATCACATTCCCATACTGGATGACCGTTCCCAACAGCTTTCTGTTTTCAGTTTCGTTCTGCTTCTTTTCCAAATCTGCCGCATGCTGAAAATCAAGGAGAACAATTCAGTTACCAACAGTTTTCTAAGAAGTTGGGCCAAACATTCAAGGTTCTTAAAGAGTATTTCGAAGAACTGGGAAAACAGTGAGCATCTGAAACACTGCAATTTCCCTTTTCCAACAGCAGCATTTCCAATTCCCTTGTTCAATTGGTTAGGAGGACAGACACACAGCACTTAATCTGAAATTAGGGTAGAATTTGATAAAATTTTGGAATAAAACATGAGATGAAGAACTCTGACAAGAGAGAAGCCAAGCCATAAGATAAGCTCACAGCTATGGAGAGAAAGTGAAAAGGGACAGTAATAATTCAAGCCAGAAAGTCTGTATTTCTTTGTATTGACTTCTAAGCAAATTGAAAGAAAAGGACACAAACTTTGGATTTTTATTTTACTTCAGTCTAGGTGACAACTTTTCCACAGCCTGTCTTTCTTTGACAACTCTAATCTCCTCACGGTGCAGGATTATTCCAAAGACATATACAAATGGCCACTGCAGCTCCAGATCCCTGCATTCCCAACTCCCAGCAGCAGAGACATCATGAGCCTGAAGAGAACTCCCCGTGCTTGTTGCTATATTATAGACCAGCTGCCAAAATACAGATGGGCATTTTTGGACCACATCAACATGGAAATAAAAGGGAAAGCCATTACAAAATTGAATGATCACAGGGATACATTGTTCCATGTAATAATTTACAACTAGTCTCTTGCACTTTGTTTTAAGCAGTGAGTTCTTTTGCCCAGCCTGTTTTTAATCTATTCCATTTGGTAGAGAAATTTTATCTTACTTAGCTTGGTTTTTTTTTTTCCCAACCCCACTAAAGAGAAAAAAAAACCCAGCTGTATTTGCTTTAACCACTATTTGGTGGTAATTTAAAACCAGACTTTTTTGCAGGCTAAGCATCAATGTGTATGGTTTGGTTGTCAGATACTGAGAGCTACAGTAAGTCCGGTTTTCTCCTGGAGAAGAAAGCACACACAGTTCCTAACTGTAGTAAGGAAAAGCAGTAGTAACACAGGGTGAAACTGAGCTACCGCACGGGAAGAGCAATCTGCAGACCGTTAAAAAATTTCAGCATCTTCAGCTTACACAAAAAGTGCTATTTTTAGAAGTTGTGCTAGGTATGACCGCTGGCTCTGGCTCCAGGAGAACCTGGAATACAGCTGCTCATTCAAATTGAAAAATACATTCAGAACTACAATATAGCAGAATTTTCTCTTATTACTGAAATACATGTTTGGGTTTGGTTTTCTTTTTGCTTGATTTTGAAGTATTTATCAAGAAAGGATTTCTTCAAGACACTTTCTCTCAAATACCGATGGCAATCCCAAAGACAGGGCTTCTCTGCCTGCTCTGCATCAGGTGCCACATTTATTGTAAAGAAAGAAAATGGTGTATTCTGTGGAAATATGATTAAGACTTTGGATGCGTTTCAAAAGCACACACCAAAAACCGACAACAATCACTCAGGAAGAAAGACTTTCTCTGGCCACTAGATGTCAGCTTCTTAACCGGCACGGATTCCGGATCCCAAAGAAAGACAAGTGTCCCAGATTTTAAATCCCTTAAATGGCATTAACTTAAAATAACCTGACCTCAGCATTGAGCGCTCCACAGCAGACAATAAATTCCACCAGCAGACAAACAGAAGCCAAAAAAGGCAAGTGGTGATGAATACAACTTGAATCACCAATTTTGTTATAAATTAAATGCACTGATAAATCTGATGACAGGAAGAGCTAACGACCATACGCATGTGTCTTGGGGCAGAGTCTGCCAATACACACCACGCAAAACACAGGGGGTTTTAGGGCATCCCATGTGCCAAGAAAGGGAAAAGATGCTTCAGGTACCCGTATGATGGGCAGGAAAGTAAGTTTTGATGCACGTGACATAACGTGAGACCAAGTCATTTTCAAGCCACACATCAGCCCCAGGTGACTGAAGACCTGGATTGGCACATGCTACATCAAGGATTAGCCTTTACGTCAAAGCCACGCATATTAAATGATCTCCAATAAAACTCAAAAGTCCTCAAACCCTTTCACCAAAACAAGCAAGTGGTTCCTGCACAGGGGTACATTTCTGTACAACCATCACTCAGCTGGGGCTCAATAGTAACACACGCAAAAAAAAGGTCTAATCCTGCATTTCCATGGGGATCCTGCATAAAATGGTAAATCATCAGGTCCCAAACTGGGATGTACTGAGGAAAGAGAAGACAACTTCAAATGACATTGAAATCCAGGGCAATTACACAGCATTTTTCTTCTATGTGACCCAGGATTTAGACCATATCTTCTCTTAACATCCATGAACCCACAAATCTATCCCCCGGGCATAAACTCTCCCCTTCCCTTATACACCAGAAAAACCAAACCCACTTACTTAAAGCTTCTTTTGTCAGGAGAAACGTGGCACAAGTGAAAGGGACCCTTTGTGCTACAGCCAGTACCAAAATAGCTTGCTCCTTGCCAAGTTAATACTTCTAGGTTATAAAATTGTGTTTTCAGAAGCAAACTGAGTCAAGCAGCCAGGCTTTGTGACGAACAGGAGCACGGCAGCCATATGGCAATCAGCAAATGACACTCTCCTACAGGGCCATTTTGCATTTCAGTCTACAATGAGCTTAATATAGGCCTAAAGAAACTAAAAATATTTAGAATTGTAATTTTGACATGAAGTACTCTAGCTATGTAATTTTAACATAAACACGGAGTTTATTTAACTCTAAAGTCAACAGATGGTATTTAAGTTAAGTTGGCTTTTTTTTTTTTACATAGGAACTCTAAAAACAGCAATCAATTGCCTTACTGGGTTTTCAGCTGCTGAATGTCAACATTTTACCCAGAAAATATTAAATACTGCAAGCTAATAAGGAAGAAGATGCTTGTCTGGCCTTATAATTACTCATAATTACTCATCAACCTTTACATGTATCCACAGCAGTTACATTTGGTTGAGGAATCCCAATAGATTTATCCGATGGGGACCTCAGAGGGCACCAACCAGCACAGAATGCTCAGGATTTCCCACTTTGAGACTCAGCAACCCCTTAATCCTCATCTCTGTGTAGTTTGAAGTGTCCCATTTTTGTGCTGTTACCACCCAAAATGCCCAAGCAGAGCACTACTACAGGACAACAACAACAGCTCAAGTGGCTACCGTGACTGTCACCCGGGATCCCACATACTGATACTGGGGGCACAGACCTTGATGAGCTCATTGGCAGAAGTAAGAGCACATTTAAAAAATAAAATCTTGGTGTACATCCCAAAAGGAGCCTTGTATGCTGATTTTTTGCATCCTTTTTTGGCATCTCTTAGTTACTCACATCAAGTTGATTGGAAATACTTAAAGGAGTATGCACACCAGGATGCCCAGGAGTCAGCAATGGGCCCTTGTGGCCAAGAAGGCCAATGGCATCCTGGGGTGCATCAGGAAGAGTGTGGCCAGCAGGTGGAGGGAGGTCATCCTGCCCCTCTGCTCTGCCCTGGGGAGGCCACACCTGGAGCACTGGGACCAGTTCTGGGCTCCCCAGTTCAAGAAGGACAGGGAACTGCTGGAGAGGGGACAGCAAAGGGCTACAAAGATGCTGAGGGGCCTGGAGCATCTCTCTGCTGAGGAAAGGCTGAAGGACTTGAGGCTTTTTAGTCTGGAGAAGAGAAGGCTGAGGGGGGGATCTGATCAACACCTAGAAATACTTCAAGGGGGGGTGTCAAGAGGATGGGACCCAGCTTTTTGCAGTGGTGCTCAGGGACAGGACAAGAGGGAATGGGCACAAACATGAACGTAAGAAGTTAGACCTAAACGTGAGGAGGAACTTCTTCACTCTGAGGGTATTGGAGCCCTGGCAGAGGCTGCCCAGAGAGGTGGTGGAGTCTCCTTCTCTGGAGACATTCATACCCGCCTGGACACGATCCTGTGGGACCTGCTGTGGCGGTTGGAGGAGGTGATCTCTAGAGGTCCCTTCCAACCCCAGAGTATTCTGGGATTCTGTGAATGAGAGCGTTGATGACCAACAGCAGCCTGAGCAATACTCACGTGCAGTTTATTGAGCAGCACGGCATCCGTTGTGCTGTTCGCGCCAGGCTTTGCTGCTTTCCAGAACTGCTTTTGAGCCGAGTACCGGTTCATGGGACAGAGTTTGAACAGGCAATCTATGAAAACACAAACGAAATAAACAGAGAGATTGCTTCAACCGTTTGTAATTATCTGGATTTTTGCTGCTGACATTATCCAAATATTCCAGCAGCAAGGAAAGGTTTATAAACAAATTCCAAAAAAGCTCTTGATCAGACAAATGCTTTTTTTGAGCAACAGGAATGTTACCCCATGAATGATAAAAATTAACTGTTGCTGCCAAACATCTGATGCAAGACCAGAAAATTTATGACTTGTCCCAGTCAAAAACACTACCCTACTAAAATGGTAACACTTTCCAGTGCTTTCCCAGGCAAACAGAACTATTTTACACACAACTTCTCATTTTCCTACATTAGCAGGTAGCACTGCTTCACACTAATTGGAGATCTGGGGTTGGGTGGGGGTTTTTTTTTTGGTTTTGGGGTTGGTTGTTTTATTTGGCTGTGGGGTTTTTTTGTTTTAGTTTTTAAATCAAATCCCTTCTTATTCCTAAGGAGGAGGAGGCACAAAGAACTGGAGAAACTCAGCGAATAAAGCAGCAGCACAAACTACCCCCAAAGAACAGCCCACAAGAGCACAGACATTCAAAGCACAGCTCCAGGTAACTGCAAACCCCTGGGGGATGTCAGGTTCTTTACCCAGTTCATCGACACTGTTTATTTAACATCCTGCCTGGCAAAGGCCAGGAATTACAGCTCATTAGTCTTATTAAAAATACATTTTTGTATTAAAGGGATGCTAACTTATCAGTAATAAAACCAAAGTAGCTGCATTGACTATTTTCCCTCTTCTTTGTCGCTAAGCAACGGAACACGCAAAAAAAAAAATAAATTAAGCTATTCAAAGACAGAGCATAAAGTAGCAGCTGAGAAGTTTAAACAAAGTGCCAGAAAAGCCAGAAGGTCTGTTCCCAGTGCCTCTTTGGCAATGGCAGGGATGTAAGGCTTCAGGCTTCTAATTCACATGGTGGTTCTCAAGGCTCCTGGCGTGTTCTTCCAGGCAATCACTGTGATGTGGGAGGCAGCAAGCTAAGAAGAGACAGACCTGGGGGGGTTTATCTTCACCTTCTGGGTTCCTTGGCTAACGGAGACATAGAATGGATGGCAACCAGAAAGGGGAAAACCCCACACTGGAGCCAAGTCATTTCATCTCTGCCAGAGGTTAAAGTCACAAGGGCATGTGCTGACAGGATGAGGGGAATGGCTTCAAAATGAAGGAGGCAGATTTAGGTTGGATATCAGGAAGAATTTATTTACTCTGAGTGGCAAGACCCTGGCCCAGGTTGCCCAGAGAAGCTGTGGCTGCCCCATCCCTGGAGGGGTTCAAGGCCAGGTTGGAGGGGGCTTGGAGGGACCTGGTGTGAGGTGTCCCTGTCCAGGGCAGGGGGTGGCACTGGATGGGCTTTAAGGTCCCTTCCAACCCAAACCATTCTATGATTCTGTGAAAGTTGCTAAAAGTGCTGAGTCCTGCTAGAGATAGACTTTGGTAATTTTAACTCATGGTACCCCTTGAGATGGATGCCTTCCCTCTTTTCATGCCTTTTTTAAAGAAAAGGCCTACGTGACATCAATCTGTCTGATGAATCCAGCATCATAGCACCAGGAGAGCACACCAAACACCTGCCATAGACAGGCAAAGGTCTGTCTTCAAAACTAAATCCCCTTCATGGTGAAGCACTGATGGCAAAGTGTCATTTCATCTCACAGTGACAGCCACATGGGGTGATCAACTTGTCCCAAGCCACCACTGCAGTTCCCACAGCCTGCTGGGCTGGTGGCCCAGTACACCAACAAGAACTACAGTAGGAGCTGGGTACAGCACTGGAGACCTCTAATGGAGTGACACTTAGCAGGGAAGGAGCCGAGGGTGCATGGAAGGAAATTTAATCACATCTACCCAGAACCACTCACCTCCACTCTGACACCACCAGTTTACAGCTTCTCAGCAAAGGAGAAAAGTGGAAAGCGAAGGGCAAACCACACTCTCCAGGTTTGATCTTTTCACCGTATTTTTCATTTACATAAAGATGATTCACCGAGATTGACAGCACGGAAGAGATTCAAAAAGCCACTGCAGGCTGGCACTTTAAACCAAGACTATGCAATGTAAGCAACACACCAGTTACGAATTTTTCTATTTTTTGCTTAAACCATCAGTTCACACAATGACAGCAATTAACACACAGAACCGCACAGAAGAATTAATTGTATGCTAGATTTAGTCACAGTGCAAGTGTACCTCTTCCCCGCATCCTTTTCAGTCAAGAAAGTTGTCAAGTTCGGCTCAACTTCTACATCTTTAACTGCAAGCAACCCCCTCTCCTCCCAGGGCAGAGCTCTGCAAGGGTTTGAGCTTCTCCAGCACAAGAAGGGAAAACATAGCCTGTTTTTCTAAGGTTCTCTTCCTAGTTACAAAGCTACAGATCTACAACAAACAATGACAAGCACTCAACTTCCTTTCCCCCCTCCTCCCTCTCCCCCCGTATTTGTTCCACAAAATCTATTTAATTTCTTATGCAGTTGAGGAGTTCAACTTCGCCGTATTCCCCTTAATGTGACCACCAGAGGCTGGGTAGTACTGGATGTATTCCACCATGGGACAAAAATACATGGACTTTATGGCTAGCAGACTTTTAGATCTTCTGATTCCATAGGCTTATGTGTTGATACAAGTCAAGGTGCAGGGATGTGCCAGCTGAGTACCATCATGGTCAGTGAGCTGCAGCCCTGAGCAGCAATGGCTGTGCAAGATAAACCAACTATGTGTCAGACACGACACTTAGGGAAGCGAGGTTTGTTTCTAACAGATAGAAAATGAAGCTGAAACAGCCCGCTATTCGCTCTCATCATGGATTCAAGCGGCTTTAGCCACATGGAAAAAGGTGATAAACAAAGCTATTATTACTGCAAAGTCAGTACATCTTATTCTATTGCTGTTTGTTGAATATTAACCAGAAAGAAACGCACCTCCTCTTCAGATCTTCACCATATACAGTGAAAATTGGCAGAACTGCACACCAAGTATAAAAATAAAATACTACGTAACTGCTGATGAAATGATAACACATCATCAAGCCTGAACACCTCAAATTGTCCTGCAGGAAAAAGCCACTGCGTAATTGTGTACTACCCCATTGTGCAGATGGCACAAGGATGATCAATGAAGGTTACACAGAACATGTATTAAAAGTGCATTTCAATGATTCCAAGCTAAATCCTGTTCTTTCATCAGCAGTTGCTTTGCATCTAGTAAAGAGGACTGAATAAGACCCTAATCACCTTGGGTGAGACAATGATCTCGCTGTTGGGACACTGAGGTCCCCACATGGGTCTCTGCCACCTGAGACTCATGAAAACAGGCACTATCCTCTGCATGAGCCAGCACCACCAGAGTGATCACAATCAAGGATACTGGAAACACTAGAAAATTCTGTGCTCTGAAGTGTTCTGGGGTTCAATGAAGAGGGGAAACTGCAATTCTTTCCACCCCGTGCTTTTCAGTTTCTTTTTCCTTCTCCATCCCCTTCTCTTGTATCAGACCTTGCTTCTTTCCTTCCCAGAGTTCCCAAACTCCCAGCCCTTCCCACCAGTCCAAGCCTAACCAGTCAGATTCTCTACTTTCATCCCAGTTTATTTATTAATATTTATAATAATTAACAGTATTTACTAATATTTATTGCCACCCCCCAGCAACTGATTCATCCATCCCTTCTCTCTTCCCCCATGACAGCAATGCACAGGTCTCTGCCTAATACTTGTGGAGGAATTACATTCCGCCCCGATGGACTAAGTTTTGCCCAGACAATCTTCATTTCCCCAAATTTCCTAACTTCTTCATCCATGGCATCTTACACTCCCCAAAGCTTTATGGAACCAAAACTGAAAGGAAAAAAAAAAAAAGCCAAAACAACCCCAAAAAAACCATAATGCTGGGCTTTTTTCCTTCACCATCACCACAGTATTTTGTCAATCACTTTTTAGGAACACAGATCTTTCTTGCAAAACACAACTGGGAAAAGCACCTGCCAAAAATTAAATCGTAATAATGCAAGACTTGTCTAAAGTTGCAAATACCCACTGACTTCAGAGAGACTGAAATGATTTGGAGAAGCCAGTGGAGTATTTCAGAGCCCACCCCAGAATACCCTCACCATCTTTCACACCAAGCTGCCAAGAAACACCTAACTCAAACATAGCTTGGCAGTTCCGGTCTTCCCTTCAGAGGGTTCTCCCCACACCTTGGGGCAATAAATGGTGTTATTAGGTCAGTTCTACCCTGGGTATATGGAGACAGCTCAGAAAGTCGCTAAACCCACACTGCCGATGTCCAGAGCTCCTCGTGGACACCAACTACTATTAGAACTTCCCACCCTTGTTCCTTACAGAGAGCAGCTCGGGTGGGTTTTGAGCTGCAATACTTCATTTTCCTCACTCCACCATTCTCTAACCAGCTCCTTTCTAAAGAATCTGGAATTACTTTCAGCTTCAGCCCGGCCGACTGTGTAATACACCACTCACTGTTTCCACATCTCCCCTGGCTGTTTTCAGCATTTTTAGTAGGATCCTTCACCAACTTTTCTGCAGTTACAGAATCTGGGCATCAACTATTTTGCTGGCAAAAAGGCACGTCATTTATTCCAATTTTTGAACATACATCCCGACTTTTACAAAATGCCAACTGGAAAAAGGTAAGAGTCATGAAAAATTATTCCCTCTCTCAAAACCCTTCATACTGCAGAGTACTTTCAGATGAGCGAAATCTATAAAGATGAAGATATTTACATAAGTCACTTACAAAACTCACTGAATATTTAACACCAACACAGCTGTTTCTTCGTTGCTTGAAAAAAATCAAACTCTTTTTTGCACAGCAACACTAAAATTAAAAGAAAATTAGCAATTCCCTGTTGAAATTTAGCAGTTTTCTCCTCAGACTTTTCTATACTTAGATACCTGCTATTTCCCCAAAACCAAAGCCTGCTCACAGTAGAGAACAAACATAAGCATAGTATTTGATTTTATTTTTAATGAAAAAAAATTAGCAGCAAAGAAGATGAAGTAGTAACATAGCTGGCAACTATGGAACTACTGCAAATAACAGTTCTTGCCTTTACATTTATTGAAGTTGCACTTTAATACACTCACAAGGATGATAACACTCCATAGGGTGAAGAGATTATTTATTTAAAGGCAAAATGAAGGCCTCTTTTATGTTTAAGTGAAATATTTTCATGCAGGAGGCATATAGAATAATACAAAATGCATATATTCAAGCACAGGCAAGTTTCACCTCCTCAAAAGCCCTCAGATTACTACATCATCTATTTCTGTACTTGTTCCTTCTGAGGTTTAAAATTAATAGATGACAGCCTAAGAGGTTCAAAGAATATAGAACAAAAGCTGCTACAGAAATGTGTTGATTATTAATCATTCCTGCATTTCCATAAAGAGGGAGGGGAAGGGGGAAAAAAAAAAGAACCTGATCCTACTGAAATGACTGTCTTTGTGATGGGAAGACATCCTTTCATTTGCAATTTGCAGTGAAGAAGATTCACTGGGAACATAGAAAAACCGTGTGCAAAATCCCTGCTTTTTTGGAGGCTGCACTAAACGCTTGACCTGCTGTCCCAGCAGAGCCCACCCCATGCACCATTCCAGCAAAATGCGCAAGAAAATCCACCTGACCCCTATGCTTTGAGCCCAGTGGAAGACGGTGATTGAAGTCTCAGGTGACAAACGGTTGTGCCGTGCCCTAAGTAGGGAAAATTTAAGCGCGGGTGAGAAAGGGCATTTGTATCCCGAGCCCAAAGGTCTCACCACAGTCACACGTGTCACTGCGAAACAAACCCCATCACTCAGGAGTCAAATGCTGAAATAGTACAGGACAAAAATAAATTAGAGGTTCCTACTGCTGTGAAACCCATCGCTTGCCTTCCACACGCTGTTGCGTCTTACCTGCTCCAAGGGTTTTCAATGGCTTTCTTTTGAAAGCAGAATAAAGGAGGAAAACAAAACAAACCCACCCATGCAACCAGCATTTACAGGGACAGCCTGCATGTTTTACCATCTAAAAACATTTTCATTTTTATGTTAAAATAACCTCCCTCCATTTACATCTGCAAGAGACAAGGGTAACCACCCTCTTGCCATTGTACTCATTTACACAGGGTTCTAACCAATGGCCATAGCTACTGCATTTTTCCAAGCTGGAACAACAGAGGAAATCATGTAATTGTTCTTCATTTAGAGCTGATGTATCCAACCCAACAAAAGGAGGAGACTGCAACAGCGATTTCAGAGTGAAAAATTATAGACCTGAGAGCTGGACTCTGAACATCAATCCCTGCCGCATCAAGAGCTTCCTTCATGCAACATTCATTAAGAACTGGCTTTTTGGACACAAACTAACATTTGACTCTACACAATACTGTTAGCAGTTTTACAGTAATAAGCACAGCATTTTACACACTTTGAAATTTACTGTCCTCCAGGGAAAACTGAGCAAGAAAACTTTATTCTAACAAGGAAGAGAGAAGACCCAGCTCCTCACCTGCAGGGAAAAATCACCTCCCAAGGTTCTGGACGCACTGCCACGTCTTGGGTAAATTAAGAACCAGAGAACCCACAACTCACAAACACCTTCCAAAGCTCTCAAGACCAATGGTAGCAAAGTGCCCCCCCCCAAAAAAAAAAAAAAAAGAACCTACCGAAAGACTAACATGAGAAATGCACCTTTAAGTAAACCTCTTTGGTACCAAGGAGTTCAGAACACACCGGTGTTTGTTTTATTTCCGCATGTAACCTCTTTGGTCTCCTTCAAAAAGAAAACTGCTACTCAAAAAGAGAGAAATATTTAGACACTGGATATACAGGCCATTCCAAAGGGAAACATTTGCAGGAAAGAGTAGATTCGTTTTTCAGTCTCTGGTAGGAGCCAGGCTGAGTGAAGATGCGTCGTGAAAAAATCAGAGCCAGAGGGGACAGCAACATAAGCAGAAAGAAAATAATTCAAGAAAAACCCCACCCTCACTGATACATTTAATTAAAACATACCCCATTTGACATCTAGGGGGTTCAGGTTAAAGAATGCAAGGAAACTGGCAGCTTCCTTGTCACCGAGATAGAGAACATGTCCCTGGAGGGGTGACAGGAGATCTTTCTCTTCAGAGAGAACTGCCAAGGACAGAGTGACTACAGCAGGTAACCTTGAAAGCATTCAGGACTTATTTACCGACCCAAAGGGTAATTTGGACCAAGAGAAGGAACTTAAATTAAGCTAAGAATAAGCTCAAGAACTTTTAGAAAAACCAAATCAAAGCACCACAATGGCTCTTGGCTAGTGATAAATACAAGCCAGAAAATTACCTCTTAATGTTGGGGAGAGAGGGGGGGGGGGAAAGTTCTAGAGAAGAGCTCACAACTGCAGATATTTCGAGCTTACCCAGGATCTGAAGAAAGTTAATTTCAGTGAACATTTTTACTGTCTTAGCTCATCTCCGTCTCTGGTCCAGCAGGAAAATAAATCCCAGGCTAAAGGCAAACCTTGCCAAGAGGCAAGTCCAAAGGCCAACCCCCTCCTCTCCCACACACACTGAAAAAAAATATCAAGTTTTACACTCAAGGAGAAGCAGTTGTGCTTTATATGGAGGGAATTCACCCAAGTAACATGCATGAGAGGTGCAGAAGAGGTTTTAAGTAAATCATGGTGGCTTTATCCTCTGTGCCAGCCTTGAGAGCTGTATCCTTAACTTGGGCACAGCGAAACACACCTTCTCCCTTCTAACTGTTCCCGCAATAAATCTCCCTGCGAAGCACAAAAGACATAAAGTCCCAGAACATGGACCCTGGGACCTTCTGCCTTCGGGTCTTTCCAGCCTGCACAGGTAGCACTTTGCACTAGCAGTGAACCAAAGCACAACCATCTGCTGACCGTATTGCACTTTCCTGTGATGGATTTCACATTCACTTCTTTCACTCGTTCTGGCTTTTCCGGAATAAAGTTCCTGCTCAAAACGGGTCGGGAAGTGGGGGCAGGAGGTAGGAAACAGCCCGACAGCCCCAGCACAGGAAGAACAAGGAAAAGATCAGATTTCAGACACCCTCTGAAAAGGCCAAAGACGAGCAGTATGGAAAGAACACGGCTGTGCTATTAGCCACAGTTGCTGTGACTGAACAGGGCACTAAAAGTCATTCCTATTTAAGAAAGCTTTGTGTGCCTTTCAAAGGAATGAGCCACCACAGCAGGGCACAAAACGAGGCAAATTTTTCCACCCTTTGATAAAGTAACTCGATTTTCAGCTTGTAAATGTATTTGGCTTAAAGAAAACCCACATTGCCCAGAAACAACCAACAAAAAAGAGATACAGGGAAATTAAATAAATATTTCATAATAATATTGTAGTCTAGGTTGGGAGAACTGAAGAAATAATAAAAAATGAATTCAGTGCTCAAATTTTTATTATGCTAATGAAGTGTTTGGGATGCTTTGCCTGAAATGCTTATCTATTGCTTTGCTTCTGATCTGAGGCCATATTCCAAACCCCTGGCCCCACTACCTGCTGCAGAATCACCAGTAATCCCCCAAATCCCAGGTTCACAGGACCAGCAGACCCCTGGAAAGCCCTTCCCTCACTCCCTCCCGCAGAATTAACGATGCCCATTCCATTCCTCAAGTCATCCAAGTCCAGTGCTTTGCTATTTCTGTATCTAACCTATTTATTTTTACAATTCAAGCCCATTACATCTTTCCCTCTCCACACAGGTGTGCAGAACTGAGCTTCTCCCTCTCCCAGCAGCATCTGCAGGTTCCTGTGTCCCTGCTACTGAAATGCAAAACCAATCGGTCTTGTTCCTGACCATCACCTTCCTCTGGATTTTCTCTCACACCTTTCTGGAAGCACGAGGTGCAGCACTAAAGGTACTTCACTTGAGGCTCTGCCAGGAAGGAAGATTGGAAAAAATAATTACTACATCTTTTTGGCAAAGTTTCTTTTTACATACTCCAGGGAAGCAATTGCATTTTTTGTAACAGCACAGCATCCACCTCTCCTGTTCCAATGGGGATCCCTGCAATCCCCACACCCATCCCAACCACACTGCTGTGTGTGCCCATCCTCATCCTCCTCCTTGGATGCAGTCAACTCGGTGCAGCCCTTGACATATATATATATGTCAAGGATATATATATATATCGAGCGCTGCTGTTTGAAGAGCTTAGCAAAGCAAAGATCAATGCAATAAAAAAAATTAAAAACCAAAAACCAAACAACAAAAGAACCAAACCCCAGACCTGCCTTGATTATAGGAAGCACCACCCTGGGGTTGAACGGAGCAGACCATGCTGCTGAGCTGTGCTGTGCTCCCAGGCTAAGAGGGCAAAAACACCCACGTCCGTGTCTGCTTTCTGACCCCTAAAGCTTTATTCCTTCCTTTCTCTCCCTAGGCTTGGCTTGAGCCCTTTCCCCTCAACACACTGAGGCCCTCTCCCTCGCTCTACTTTAAACAGCCACCATCCTCTTGGCAGGGGACCAGAGATGCTCTCGCCGAAGCCCGTCCGATGATGCTCCGTCACCGCTCCCCTCCGCAGGAACAGAGCGCAGAAGACGCCAACAAATCATGCAGCTAATTAAAATCTGGCCAAGTCCTCCATATCATCTCAGTGCTGAAGATGGCACTCTGGTTGTCGTTTTAAAAAGCAGGTTATGCTGACAAGGTATATATACGCTGTAAACACAAGTGCTGCCATATATTGCCCCTGCCCAGACTGTCTGCAGCCGCATACCAGCATGTTACAGCAGAGAATAAAACACTTCAAGCACTTCTAAAAAGCAGAATATTCCAGTTTGACAGCACCAAAGAGTTAAGCTATGCCAGCACTGCTGCGGAAAAGCAATCCGGAGCTTTAGAGATCAAAAATGAAAGTGGAAAATAGTCCCTGAACTAGTAAAACAGCCCCTTCCAGGAACAGCTAAAGAGCACTGCGTGACCAAAAAAGGCGAGTGAGAGCTGGAAGCCAAAGCAGCGAAGCCCGGCTGGGATGGGGAGGGGGGGGACAGCCAGACAGCTGGATAATAGAAATGTGAACACGCCAGCTTCGCTCCGCCGGCTCACAAATGGGAAGAACAAATGTTCAGCGGCCGGGAGCGGAAGCAGAGGCTGCCAGGGGAGGCCTGGAGGCGTTTATCCCGACAGGAGGGAGCCGGCAGAGCATTCTCACTGCACTTTGGGGGGGGTTTTTGGTGGGTTGGTTTTTTGTTTTGGTTTATTTTAAAGCAATGCGATGCTGTCATTCTAAACAGGCAGCGGAATCGCTGGAGATCGTGGCTGGAAAGAGAGAGAGATGCTGTGGGGGCACTTCCCGGCACCTGAAGCAAGAAGGCAAAAACAGAAAAATCCCAATCCCAAAAATGCACTGTGTATCCCAGACTGACACACGTTTCACCCTGCTGCCAAATGCTGCTAGATTAGGACAAGCACAACGGTGGAGTTGCTAAAAAGAGAACTGTTCATTTTTCAACTTGAAAAGAAACTGAGTTGGGTTTGGGTTTTTTTTGTTTTTTTTAAATAAAAAAAAGACCACAGGAGTGTCATTCAAGTTTATTTAAGGCTGCTCTGCTACTTCATTACCTTCCAGAAAAAAGAAATAGATGGATGATAGCACATTCTATCTGCACACATCATCCATGGCCAGGTTGGAGGGGGCTTGGAGCAACATGGTCTGGTGGGAGGTGTCCCTGCCCAGGGCAAGGGGTGACACTGGGTGGGCTTTAAGATCCCTTCTGAACCCAACCGTTCTATGATCTCTAAGGGATGTTTCCTACAGGCTCCAAGCATAAGCCTTTTGCAGAAATAAACACCCAGAGTTATCTCGGTGTCTATTTCCCAATGGACCTCCTCAGTTCATCGATAACTGATTGTGTCCCTGAGGAACAGACCATAAGAGCCTGCCATAGGAACACCAAAACTTCATTCAATAAATCAATGAGTTAAAGCATACCTCTGAAGGAAGCCATCAGTTTCATTTACCTTCTTGTCCAACTTTTGAGCAGACTGAGAAGGTTGGGTTCATGTGCTGTGACTTCCCATGGTAATACCTGCCTTATTTCCCTGAAATCCTTAAGATAAGAGAAACCAAAAAAACTCATTTTGCTGATACCACAGTAAGAACACGCAAGTGATGGAACTCAAGGCTTCTTCTTATCCCTCTGCCACACCAGCTGGACCAGCCACAGCAGCAGATCCCCTGCCCCACACTCTCAGGTGCTCCACTTTCTCACTTTCTGATTAGCACTTTTCTCTGCAGCACCTCCCAAGGAGCATCCATCCATCCATGTTCCTTCAATCCCCAACACCGCTGCTCCCTGAGCCATTTTACCTTCAAGAACACAATTATTTACCAGCCACTGAATTTCAACACCTATTAGTTGTGGCCTTCTCGCAGTGTGTGGGAATCAACAGATGCATTCATTTGGGTCCCCTCTCCTGCCAGCTGCAGAAAGATGAGCAAATCTGTACGTTAATGTGGCTTTTGACAGTCACAGATGGGAGGCTCCACAGCAACATGTATTCAACTTAAAAATGGAAGGCGGGGGGGTGGGGTGGGGAAGCGATGATTAAACCTTTACCTCACTGTCACTACAGTGCTGAGAAAAGGTTTTCCTTAACATTGGGACTTTTCCCAGCCTTTAATTGATCCTGTAATGAAGGCCTCAGACCATAACAACACATCAAGGCATTTGCATTGCCAAGGGAAGTGCTGAAAAGGACTGTTCACTGCTTACCATCTCGCCCCCAAGGTGTGACAAACAACATACATCCCTACCTGTATTTGTTTCTGAAAAGTCCAGAGAAAGCAAACGCAATCAAACCACTTACTGTCAAACCCATTTTAAAAACTTCCTTTTCCATCAAGAACAATAATTAGGTATTTTCAATGTTTTAAGCCATATTTCAGTCTGCCTTATTGACATAATGGTAACTTGTCAATCAGCGGGGAAGAAAGCTGGATTCCAAAGCGATGGATGGGCTGGTGAGAGCTATTAAATAACACCAGCTGCATCGCTGTCTGAACACATCCCACACTCACATCCGCACGGAGTCAGCAAAGACAGTCATCTCGGATCACAAATATCACCTTCTTCCGTATCCTCAAAGCAGCAATAACCTTCACAGTTCAGCAGAACACACTGAAGTCCTCTCTTAACACTGTCTGCTCCTGCCCCTTCTCTTCCCTTATTTGTTTCAAAAACTGTGGGGTTTTTTTGGTTGTTGTTCCAATTAGTATCTGTATCATAATTGCATTACAACTGTTCTCTGGTTGTGTCAGATGGTCCACCATCTCCTTCCAGATCTACATCAGGCTTACACCCTGATTTTCAGGATTTCAGGTCTAATCAGGTTTCAGTTAAATTTTTACTTTCTACAAAAGATCTTGGCGTTCAGAAACAGCAGAAGCAACTGAAAAAAAACCCAGCCCAATTATAGCCAATAAATTTGATAATATCTATTTGCAACTCTTGGTCTGCAGAGTGGAGCAGAGCCACAGAGCAGGCAGATGAAATCCTTTGGTGGGGAGATGCTGGGACAGCCCGAGATGGTCAGTCACAGTCAAGGCAGCCCCAAACACGGGACAAAGCGTGTTCAGAGGCAGGACCCAACGCCGCTGCTTTCACCGTCGTGATGGGAGTGTTTTAAAAATGACTGCAGCCCTCTCCTGCTCCACTGTCAATTTAAGAGGAGCTCACAAGTACTACATCAACAGTGACATCTGAGCAGCCTCCTTCCACCTCTTATGGTGCCAGGGGCTGTTTCCAACCCCTGGGGGGAAAAAAAGAAAGGGCCTTGGCACCAACAGCTCCCAACAGCTCCAAGAGCACTCAATGCCCCGTCCCATGCCAGCTCTCCCACGGAGGAGGCCTGAAACAATGCTTTATAGATTTATTATGACTTCAGAGGAAAATTGCAGTACTGAGAGGTAGCACTCAACTGCATTACTCATCTGTAGACCCCTGAGATATTTTTTCCCCACTACAACTTTAACACATGCTTTGGGGAAAAACAAGCCCATCAGCCTCTTGAAGCAACAGGCAACTCTCATATTATAAACCAGACGTGAGTTATGGAAGATGGATGGGAAGTATTCTTGATATTAGAGATGCTCAAAAAAATTAGATTCTGCCTGAGAGTTCAGAAATAAGGACAATTTCAGCAAATTGGAAATGAAACCCAGACACTGATGCCATCCAAAGGCTTAATCCTGACAGTGCCAGCTGTAGTGATTAAATATCTGGACATTACTCAAAGATAACTGATAGCAGCAGAACAAAATCACCCCTGAAAACAGCTGAGGATATGGACATTATGCAAAACAAAAAACTAAGCGACAAAGATGTGAGAAGTCGATTATCTGCAATTTCCTGAGCTTTTAGATCTGGATAAGCACTTGGGACTTTCCTCGCTGACTTTCAATTTTACTAAGTCACGCACAGCATGAAAAGGAAGTCACCAGAAGCAGTGGTTTAAACTTGTCTGCCACGTCTCTGGATTTTTAATAGGTGAGCTTCAAGATGCTGAGCACGCCTTCTGTTGGCCCTTTGAGAGCATCCAGAGAGCCTGCTGTTTCTCCATTCGAATACAAGGTTGTTTTCATCATTTCAGATTTGTAGGTGTTGTCAGGCCCACATCCATTACTTTCTGACTGAAGATCAGAGCAGCAGCAATAATATGCATTAAGTGAAACGAAGAACTTTAAGAAAGGAAGATTATGAGACTTAACCAGAAGAAACCCATACGCAGTGGATTATATTTCCATGATTTTCCACTGCCATAGAAACAGAGGACTATTAACAACCTTCAGTGGTCATTAGCACCCTGCATCCTCCTGCCATGAGTGCTTCCACCACACAGTTTTCCCCATCTGGTCATTCAAAAAAAAAAAAAAAAACAAAAAAGCTTTGAAGGCTTTTACAAGGCAAAGCTATTTGATGTATGAATAAAAAAATGCTGCAAAGACTCAGTATTTAAAGAGAAACAGATGAGCTGCTCCGGGGATGAGTTTCTCTAGTTGGAGAAGCGTGTGCAAGTTTGAGCCAAAATGCTACGATGGCATCGTGAAAGTAATCTCCTTTTTTAAAAGGAAATAGTGAGGCTGGAAGCGTGCTGGGAGGTCACAGCACACGACCTGCCAGGGTCAGGGTGTAACAAGAGGTTTTGTATTCCATCCCCAAACTTTGCACGACTGCAAACACTGCCAAATGAACACTGTAACACTTGTCCAAATCATTTCCACTTCTTTACAATAACATGTCTTGAAAATTGTCATCAGATAGCCCACTCTCTCAGACAACCCACGTTTGGGGACACAAATGACCGTAAAAAATCAGAAAGCTTTCAGCCTTCACTCCAGAGCTGCTCGTGGAATGCTAATTAACTTCATAAACCCCAACCTTATTCCAGAGAACAAGTTTTTCTTGTTAAACATCCCTGCGTGGTACTTTTACTAATAAATACATCCAAATAACTGCTGAGCAGAAGCCTTAGGCCATACGCTTGTTATGTATACAAATAAACCTTTTTTCTTTTTTTTCACTAAAAATATTTAAACTGAGACCGCCGATGTACCCACTGGGATGTAGCATGGATGGATCCTTCAGTTCAGCAACACAACACCCTTCTGCTCTATTCTAATGAAATGTGATGAAGAAGTTATCCCTGCAGCTTTCATTTTATAAGGTCTAATAGACTCACGAGGAGAGTTTTCAGCAATCACTGGGAAGCAGTAACAGAAGCGGGTCAGAATGACTGCAACGCTGACGGAGATGCCAGGCAGGCAGAAAAAATATCACTTCATGCTATCTTCCTTCATCTCTGCTACTCAGGATTTCCAATTAATGCTTGGGAGGGGTTGAGAAAGCACCTCTTTTATCAAACCTGCACTCCATCATCCCCAACACTGCATGACATTTACACAAAGGTAACAGGGACAGAGGCCAGCACAAGGGGCAATAATGGTATCTTGTGCAGCTTTACCAGTATACCCAGTCCTCAACTGACAATTTGCTGCTTGGCAGGGACATGATTAAGAGGAAAAGGCTTCCAACGCTATAGTAGATGTTCACCTCCAACCACACACAGACCACCCAAAGCCAACTGCAGGAACTCCTTACCTCATGGGAAGGGACAAGCAAATGCCAATACACACACACACACAACACATCTGGCCACGTCACAAGCACAGAATTCAGAGTGATAGAATTGTCTTGGTTGGAAGGGACCTTTAAGATCATCTAAGCCAACCATCAACCTAACTCCAACTAAAACCATCAGTAAGCTCTACGTCAACCCATCTTCTGAATCCCTCCAGGGATGGTGCCTCAACCACTGCCCTGGGCAGCCCATTCCAAGACTTAATAACTATTTCCTAATATCCAATCTGAACATCCCCTGCATATTCCAGGTAAAGGAGTGTTAATTATCAGCAAGCTTCTTGTGCTGGGTAGACTGAAAATCTGCAAAGCACTTTTAGTAAAGCAACCCGGCTGTACTGCACATCCTTGAGGGCTCACACCATCCCAAAGCAGCACTCATTTAAACAGCCCATAAAGGCGCACAAGATCACCAAGGCACTCCTGACTACAACCAAAGGTCCACAAAGTCCACCATGAACATTAGCTCTGTCACCTCTTCCCTCCCAGCCAGTGCAGAGAAAGGCAATTTCCTCTCTTTGAAAGGCCCACTCTTCCTTACGGGCCTTCAAAGGTCTTCCATACGCAACTCACACAACACTTGACAGCAAGAAGTCCCCAGGATTGCTCACAAGAGCAGGCTTCATGTATTATCCTCCCCCGGTGGCCCGAAAGCAGCTGGTTCCTGCCTACTCCCACCCCACGCTCTCCTCCATGGCAACACTTCTATGTACCAACAGGGAAATACAGAGAAAAAAATGAATAAGAGATTATTTCTGTGTCCTCGGATCCAGCACCGGGCACGATGCTCGTAATCAGGCATCATTGCAAAGCAAGATGTCCACTTCAGCAATTCAGTCGGTTGCATAAATTTCAGTCGAGAGGTTGGACTAGCTCCATACCAATCTGAAAAGCCCAATCTGACAGCTGGCTGTGCCACAGACTTGTCAGCAGAGAAAACCCACACAAGATACTGCCTGATGAAGCTCAATCTCTGACTATTAAGGAAGTCGCCCTGTAGATCACTATGTCTTATGGCACGGTTATTCCATTAAACACCTCACTTTCCTTCATTACCACAGACATCTTATTCCTCATACCACCCTCAAGAATCTCTTCACTAAATAAGGATTACAGAATCATAGACGTTTATGTTAGAAGGGACCTTTAAAGGTTATCCAGTCCCAGTCTCTGCCCTGGGCAGGGACACCTCCCACCAGCCCAGGTTGCTCCAAGCCCCCTCCAACCTGGCCTTGAACCCCTCCAGGGATGGGGCAGCCACAGCTTCTCTGGGCAACCTGGGCCAGGCTCTCACCACCCTCACACCAAACAAGTTCTTCCCCAGATCTCAGCTCCATCTCCCCTCTTCCAGTGTCAAATCCTTCCCCCTTGTCTTAGGGCTCCCCTCCCTGATCACAAGTCCCTCCCCAGCTTTCCCTGGAGCCCCTCGAGGGACTGGAAGGTCTCCCCAGAGCCTTCTCCAGGCTGAACCCCACCAATTCTCCTCAGCCTGTCCTCACAGCAGAGGGGCTCCAGCCCTCGCAGCATCTCCGTGGCCTCCTCTGGATCCAAGTCTTTGTCCTTCTGTTGGTGGCTCCAGAGACAGACGCAGCACTTGGGGGGGGTATCCCCAAAGCAGAGGGGCAGAATGCCCCCCCACCCCC
>VXBJ01003717.1:202082-243272 GCA_013400055.1 Nycticryphes semicollaris
TGGGGATGCAGTCCAGCACACAGAGGGCTCTGGGGGCTACCAGCACACATTGACAGCTCATGTCCAGAGTTTCACCCATTAGTAACCCCCAGTCCTCCTCAGCTGGGCTGCTCTCCTTCCCTCCATCCTCTAGTCTGTGCTGATGCTGGAGGTTGCCCCAACCTGAAATGCAGGATCCTACACTTGGCCATGTTGAACCTCATGAGGTTAAAAAGATATATTGCAGTCCTAACATACTGAAGAATATATTTCACATAGCTCCTCCCTGTACAATCCACTAGTTCTATGTGTATTTATATCGGGTGTGCTCAAAAATTCCCTTTTATGTGTTCAGAACCATCGCTCACCAGGCAGCCCAACTGATTTTTGCAAAAGCTCTGTTCAGAAACTACTCTCTCCAACCCACCCATACCATTCCCAAGCAAAGAGTGTAAGGACATAGAACAAGGCAGATCTTGTCCTCAAGGACATGCAGTAGAACACAGAAGAATTTATCTGAGGTCACAACCAGAAAGACTAAATATTCGTGCTGATGCACTAGAGGTTGTCCATGGACTATCCTGCAGGTGCTGTCTGACCACAGACCTCAGGAGACCAAAGCACTGTTCGTTTCTTGATGTTCAGTGATGTAATCCAAAAAATATCCAAGGAATATTTTCATTCCTTCAGAAGGATCACAGAATATCGGGGATTGGAAGGGACCTTGAAAGATCCTCTAGTCCAATCCCCCTGCCAGAGCAGGAAGAGATGGGCACAGCTCAGCATCACACTGCAATAAACGTCAGCCAGCACTCTTTCTGGAGCAGTCACTTTCAAACCTCAGCATAAAAAAGAAATCTAGATAAATTTACCATTGTGTTTGCAAAATAATAAATATCTATAAATAAACTCCTTTCTACTTACCAATATGATGGTATAATACCTTAATACTTCTTTAAAAATGCAAGCATTTAAAGTACATTTAAAATTAGCATAGTGCAGGAGATAAATCCAATAAAGCATCCACCAATAAGACCCATCTTTGGGGGTGGAAGACAAAAAACTCTTGGGGCTTCCAGCACGAGGCACACTGAACTGAACAGAGCAGATATTCAAAGTAGCTGAGTCATCGTGGGTTTCTGAAACGAGCCTTTAACTACAACTTGAAGGCAGGAGCAGTAAGTGACAGGCACTTCAACATCTCTGAAGGATAAAAGTTTTTCTGTTAAAGTTACCGAGTTCAAGTCTAAGGCTGCACCTCGCTGTCTTGACACTCTCCCCCACCCTTTCAATTTTCTTTGAGTACGTTAATGTCTAGTTCCCAACACAATGTTTAACTTTAATCCTGTATTTAAGCCATAATTTAAACTCTGCATGAACATCATGTTGCTCTTTAGCATAGTTAACTCTCTGGGATCTCAGACCACGCTGTCTCTTAAGGCAGGACTCTCAACGGACTCCTGTGACTAATCTGATGTTTTGGTAAAACCTCAAAGTCTTNGCACTGACCAGGCTCACTACACTTATAAAACTACAGAGCAGATAAACAAATCCCATCATTTTTGCACAGAAAAGGTGCAATGAAGAAAACAGAAAATGTAAACATTGGGAGGTACCTGAAGGCAGAGAGTAGTACAGCAAGATGCAATTAATTTTGCACGAGGATCGGATGGCTCCGCTCAACCCCTCCCCAGTTATCATCAGACAGCCCCAGTTTAGGCAAGACCAAGCCTTGGCAAAGGATCACAATGATCCTCAAAATGCAGCACAAATGTGAGTATTAGTTCTGAATGCTTTAACAAAGACATTTCTTACTTTCAGAAGGCTGAAATAAAGACATCTCTTCAAATGGAAACCCCCTTCCCCTGGAAAGTGGTTAAAAGAAAAAAAAAATAACCACTTTTCCCAAAAATTTTTTGCCCCCAACAATTTTTACCATTTTCTCTGCGGTTTTGGTTCATGGTTTTTTTTATCTTTTGAATTTCAGAAAAGGAAAAACTTGTTTTCCTCTTCTTGTCAATAAAGGATCCCTGGAGACATTACAACAATCAAACTTTTATTCTGAAGACTCAGTTATTCTCACCAATGTAAATAATGATAACTCCATACAGGCTCCCACACTTCCCCAGACCCTGCAAAGGGCTTTCCTCTCTCTCCCATCCCTTCTCCTTCCCATCTGAAGGATGCTGGGGGGGAGCAGATGCAGCACAAGTGAATTATGGCATCATCCCCCCCAAGAAACACAGCCCAAAATGAGTTTGGCCTCAGCACAGCTGCAGGGCTTCCCCTCAATCAAACATTTCATAGAGGCAAAGCACTAATTACACTTGTTCCCTTTATGGCCTTCTCTGCTCCCCACACACCTTCAAGGTCCTGAAAACTGCTCTTTAGCACTGAGGACTGTGTAGACTGAAAAAATATGGTGATGGCCGCTGACATTTCAAGGCAACTTCAGCTAAATACTAAAGCCAAATAAACCTGAGAACACCCTCTCAATTTTTTTGCATCAGATAAAAATTAGAAGTGAAATGTCAACCATAAGATTAAAAGAAGTTCATGTGAAATATTAGTGGATATTCATGATGTAAGGCACTACAATTAAATACAAAATTACCTGTATATAGTGTACTCCCTTTTCCGGTTTTCCTGTGTGTATATAAATATATACACATACACACAGCGAATCCATAAGGAGACTGTAAGACAAATGAGCCATTAAACTCCAGAGAATTCTCCACAGCCAAATTCTCATCCCAATGCAGAATTATTATCTGTCAAGTTTCACAAATCTTCACAAAACCCAAAAACTTTAAGCACATGACTGACAGCATATGAAAAACAAATATATATATATATTTGGAATTAACTTTGCAGATCCTATTTGAAGGATGTTCTCCTCATTGTCATTCCCCATGACCAAGGCCATCTGCCTGACAAGGAGTGGGAGGATATAAATTCTTAGCTTATTTTAAAACCTGTCAATGATAACCAAGAATTATCTGTGAAATCTATATTGCCTTCAGAGTTTACCTTCCAATCCCTAAGCCGCTGGCTCCCAGGGTGCTGTCATTCCTATTTCAAGAGCAGCAGGGAAAGATTATTCCCCTGGGTATTGCCCAGCAGGGCACACATGGGCACCATCCCCTTCCCGTGGCCGAAAGCTCCCACAGCAATCAGCAAAGGTACAAGCTTTTTGTTTCCCTGGGCAATGTGGTAATTGAGTTTCTCTTCCAGCACGGTACCTCAAGTTCTTATCAGCTTTTGCTGTGGTCATATGAATTCGGGATACAACAATCCATATGGAAAATTCAAGGACAGCATTAAGTAAGTGAAGACAACCCCTAGAAGAGCTGTGTGCATGCCTATGCTCCAAAAAGCCCTTTCCTTAACACAACATGAGCGAGAGGTCAAAGGCACCTGGACGCTTTTGAGAAGAACATCTAGTTTAATGAACACACAACTGCTGTGGTTGAGAACATCCTCTGTCCATGCTGAGCCTGTATGTGACCCAGCAAAACCCCCTGGTTCTTCAGCCTTTCTTTGAAGCCTTTGGTGCCGATTAATCCAAACCTCCAGACCGGTGGAGCATTCTCCAGACCAGCACCACAACTTCTGATTTTCCAAAGTGTTCTGAAAAGCACCGAAATAAATACCCAGCTCAGTCCCCTCTCTCCAGCCCCAGTATCAGGGGTTCCAACAGTCTCACTTCAGAGGTTTGCAGAGAAGAATTTTTCCTTTTTCCACATTAGCACTGCTTACATTCTAATAATACTGAGATTTATTCTTGTTTCTTAGCAAATAAAACGCAGCTTTACTGCATAAGGAGCAGCCGTGGACTGGAATCCCTAACACAAACTGGTGCCAGAGACCCCAGGGCCACCACCAGCCTGAGCCACGGCTCCTGAGCTTGTTTGAAGCCCACTGGTGCTGGCTGGAGACCACACGCTGCTCTGAAGGGGAGGGAAAGGATTTCTGTAGATATAGCTATGACTTTTTCCTTTTCAGGATGGCTGCTCCCTCATCCAGCTCTCCCTCTTCCTCATGCCTATGAGTTGTGTGTTTATTTTTCCCTTGTATAATTTTTAACCTCAGCAAGTAAAAGGGCTGACATTCACTACATACAAGGTCTAAGTGCTACCAGACTGCTTTTGCATGGCAAAGCTTTCTGCATCCTTCATTACAAAAAATAGAAATATCAGACTTGGAGAGAATTCCTTCGAGTTAAAGCAGGAGAGGCTTCTGCAGCAGCGTCTTCCAGCAACGTCATGGTTCCTCTGCTCTCAGTAGAGCCAGGTTTTAGAACCTGGAGGTTCTAAAAAACCTGACTGGGCACTACAGAAAAGACTCTGCAACCAAAACACAAGGAGTTATGTTTTCATTGAACTCCTGTATATTACAGAATCAAAACAGATGATAATTGCCAACACCGAGAACTCAGCACTGATTATTTTCACAAATGAGGTATGAAGGAAGTGTTAGTCCTAACACATAAGTAGCTCTCTTACTTGACTGAATAATCAGTTGTTCATCAGATTAAAATTTCCCAGGAACACTGCATTTAGTGTCAGTCAACCCGTAATGGCTATTTTAGTGCTTGAAACATTCACACGAGACGTGCCAACCTGAAGGCTCTGACTTTCACAGCAAAATAACTGCGTTTAATCAGAGCTACGGGGCTCGGATTTCTCAGCATCTCTGCTCGGCTGCACCCAGCCCAGCACAAAGGGCTCCCTTACTGGTTACCAGTTGGCAAATAGCCTCCACCTGAGTCTCCACAAAACTGCACCACACACCGTGTGCATTTTGTCCTTTGCTATGATCACAAACCCAGAAGTTTAAAGGCCAGCGCAGCCTCCCACTTTGGCTTTTTTGGTTTTTTAAGGAAAACAATAAAAAAGCAAATGAGAAAAACCAGCAAAGGTATGTTTACAAACAATACTTTCCCTCGGTGAGAAACAAGGCTTCTTTAGGCTGGTTGCATTTGCTAGGGGCCACTAAGTGCTAGTTTATGCAACCCCTATCCCAGCCTGTCAGTTATCAAGCAAGGAAACTGATTATTTTCCAGTTTATTCCTGAAGAACCAGTAGGTGCTATTCAAGACCAACCACAAAGCAGCTAATTCCTTTCTGGATCGCAAAAAGTGAAACACGTTTTTCGGATCAAGAACCTTCACTGACAAACTCACTTGTTTCCCAGCATTTGGATCACAAGCTTCAAAGAAAGGAAAGACTGGGGGCTTCTTTTTACACAGGTCCCTAATTGCAACGAGCTTGACAGATCAACGCCAACACCTCGATCTCTACCCGGCAATGAGAAGAACTCTGCTGGAGGTGCTATTAGTGCATCAATGATTGAAGAAGAGGAATCACACTCAGGTGTCGACACGTTGAGTACAAAGCCTCATCCTGAAAGATGGTTCCAGGTTCTGCCAAGAGCAGGACAGGATAGTCCATCTCTTGCAGCAACGTGGGGACAGAGGAAGATGTGAGCATCACATGCTGCTCAATGAGGGCAACTGGCAAGGTCTGGCTTTCCTAACAGCACATTTTTATGGCTGGCTACACCGGCAGCCTCACCATCTTCCCCCTGACTCACAAGCCTTACCTCCCTGAGCTCACAGCCGAGGAGATACCACCATGTTGCTCAGGACTCTTGCTCAGTGAAGAACAGGCTGCCCAGAGGATGAGAAGTGAAATTACTGAAGTTCTGGGTTGAGGCTGGGTTGCTCTTTGACTAACGACTTCCATGTGGCACTTAGGACACCCTACCTGTAACACCTCCTCAGTATGGGTTCTTGGCATATTTATCTGTCTGAAGTAAATAACTTAAATGGAAAGTATTTTTAAGCTGTAAATACTTTCATAATATAAAGCCTTCTCTTTTAGGTAAAATAAAATAATTGAAGCTTTTAGTATAACTTACTGCTCTTGCAAGCAGCACAGAATGTCACTCTGTCCTAAAAGCAAGAGAGGAGTGAGATTTTACAGAACAGTCTCTCTGAAGAGTTCAACACAGACGAGATCCTCAGGGCTGTCAAAGGGCTCTTATCTGCTCCTGCTGAAAAATGAAACATCTCATCATCACGGTGAGTCAAGGAGAGTAAGAGGAAATCAACTTCGGTAACGTAAAAGCGTAAAGGGAAATAAAACTTTTGAGAACACTGTTCATACCTCTGCTGAAGTAAGAGCTAGGTATGGTTTCCTAAAGCTTGCTGGGGAAGGCATCTGGGTCCACAAGGCAGAAAAACTGAAACCCTGAAGCATAAACTTGCTAATCCAAATTGGAAGAGCCAAGAATTTGGATCACACCTTCCCATGACTGCGCGCTGTACTCGGAATCTTACGCTGCATGTGGCAGAAGCAGAACCAAGAACGCGGTGAGGACATGCCTGGCAGCTCAGCTGGGCGAGTGTCACTGCATCCAGGGAAAAAATTGTTCTTCTGAATCATACTCCACTGCATTTGTCACCAAGCATTTGTGCTTCTGCACATCCAGGACCGTCCAAAGCTAAGCCTCGGGAAATTCATTAGGGGAATTATGGCTGCTTTTAACTTATTACAGGCACTTTTAACCTTAACTGCAAAGCACTGTCAGAAGCGGCACCGATTCATTAGTAGCTCACTCTGGCTAACAGAAATAACAGCTCCCACCAAGTCTGTGTCATTCAGATGCTTTCAGTGCTCCTCGCCTAAGCCTCCTTCCCGTGTATTTGGTGTCTCCCAAGCACCAGCAGAAAGGGAACACTGCTCATTACTGCACGATGATGCCCTGTATCACAGCTGGCCGGAAGGGATGGAGAACAGGATGCCACAGGCTCTCACCTCGGTACTGCCAGAGACCTGTGTCACCAGCACCATCCTGCTCCTCAGACTGACAAGAGAAGGCAGTTCAGCTCCCTTAGCTGTGAACTGCCATTCCAAACCCACAGTGAGAAAAATTCAGCATGTTGGTGACTCCAGAGACCTACATGGGCAATATGGCAGGAAGGCAGAAACACTGAGCAGGCTGAATGAGAACTTACATCTCAAACAGAAGTGACAGCTCACCCCTTCCCACATTTGCGTATTACATATTTTTCTTTTATATATAATACCCAAATAACTAACTTGCACTTATGTCCTGGTTTCAGCTGGGAAAGAGTTAACTTTGTCTAGTGATTGCTGTGAAAGGCATGCCAATAATGCATATTGTTTCAGTTGTTGCTAGGCAATGTTTATACTTTTCAAGGACTCTTTTCAGCTTCCCATAGAAGCTGAGAAGGAACATAGATGGAACGGCCAATGGAATATTCCATACCACAGACATCAGGCTCAGCAGATAAATAGGGGTGGGCCAGGGGGCAGGATTCTGTGATCACTGCTCAGGAAGGTACCAATTCACTGGGTGGTGAGAGTCACTTCCACCGTTGTCATCATCATTATTACTACCACTACTGTTATTATTTTCCTTTTCTGTTATTGCTCTATTAAGCTGTCATTATCTCAGGCCATGAGGTTTTTTTTCCCTTCGCCTTTCCCCTCCTTTTCTCCCTGCCCTTCTGGGGGAAGGAAAAGAACTGCTCAAACGGCTGCATGGTCCCAGCTGCCAGCTGGGATTAAACCGTGACAACAGAAGAAAAGCCTGAGAATTCATCACAGGTCCCATAATGCCAAGAAACAATCTTTGACTCTAGGTTACCACAGTCTGATACAATCTCACCCAAGGCTAGGCCAATGAGGCTCAGGCATAATAAATGCCCTCTAAAGTCAGGTGTTCTGGACTCATGGCAATATTTTACATGCCAGCCCTCACCAACCAGTCTCTCTGAATCTCTCCCTTTAGTTTCTCAGCACTTTAGAAAACCAGTGAGAAGCTGAAGTTGTCTTGTACTGAATACCTGAGAGCCTGCTTCCCCTTTCCACAGTTGTGGGGTTTTTTTGCCCCCCAACAAACTTCATGACTTCAAACATCTGCTTCAGTGTCTGCATCCCTCTGTATGAGTAAGAGCCTTTCCTCTCCAGAGCACTGGGGCAGCGCTCACAAAAAGCACAACATGAGCTCCCAAGTTTACATGAAGGTCCTCTGGAAGCACTGAGTATCAGTGAGACACACCAGCCTCTGCATCTTCCCAGCTGACAGAACAGACCCCGAGAGCTTTTAAAAGGAACAAGAGCAAAGCAGGCTGAGCGCACAGAAGGAGGCAATGACTGGGCTACCCTAAATATTAAGCAAGCCACAAATTTTAATAACTCTGCTATATTAAAAGATATGCACCAATGTCACCCCACCCCCACAATTCATCAAGGCATTTCACTCCCTTGGGCTCTTGTGACTAAGTATAATATTTCATTAAATATCCTGTTCATACTGGCTTATGTACTAGGGAACACACTAATTTTAGAAAACTGATTAGCTAGTTCTTTCTAACCGAATGTTATTGTAGCTGAGGTCAGATTTTGCACTGAAACTATGGCAACAAAGCCACAGTATTCTTTTGTCTACAAGGTTGGGACTAGGTTTATTAACAGTACTGTTCTACTTAATAGCTCAGCATTGCTTTTTGGCAATCCCTCCCTTGATCCTACCTGAAATACCCTGAACTTTCCATGGGGGGGGGGTGCAAAAAGCTCAAACCTGCAAGAGCTGTTGAGTCGGCGCTTTGCCGACTTCTTCATTTTTAGGCCACAGTCGCTGCACCAACACCTAGTCCCCGATATCCCGCACGGGAAAGGCATTTCACATGGGGAAAACGAAGCGCACAGATCTGAAAACTTCATGTTCAGAGTTCAGTTAAATCCCCTCCTCTCATTCCTTTGCAGTGCCTTCACCAAGAGACTGTCAGGTTGTCATGGTCCGGTTCTGTGTACTAATGGCCACTTTCTGTTTGAAAGGGGCTTCGCTCTGCCTTCATCTAGATGGGAAACGTGGAAGAGGAAAGCACTTTAGCAGCAGAAGCTGGCAGGCAGCTGTTTGACCACAGCCTCTGCCTTGCACCCCAAAAAAAGGTCTCCTCCTCCTCTTCTTCCTTCTCCTCTTCTCCCTCTCTTCATTAATGACAACTTTCTAACACTAATTTTACCAGGTCCTCTTTGCAACCTGTGTCACACAGACCCTTCCCATGATGGTTTTGGTCCCCCATCAGTAGGATGCAGAAAAAAAAAACACAAAACAAACCCCAGAACATGCTAAACCATCTCAATCAAATCAACCATTATTTAGCCAACCATTTATTCACTACATCAGCAAAGCACAAGGGCATGATGGAGGTGGAACGTCTTTAGGATGCCCTGGTGCTTCAGCACACGTAGCCACCCAATGGGCTACAGCCTTGTCTTGCTCAATTGGCCAGTAAGGGACCGCATTGCAACAGACACAGCAAATGAAATAAACCCGGTTTTTCTGATTCACTCTCCATGACAAAACTTACCATCCTATGGAGAGAAAGGAAAAAAAGGCTTCCCTTTGGTTGCCGCATCCAATCACTACTGGATTTCAAGGCAAGGCAAGCTATTTTTGCACATTTAAATAAGTTACAGAACACAGCAGCTACCCAAAAGTCCAAGACCTGTTCTCTAGCTGTGCTTGTAACGAGAAAGATCCAATTCCTCCTCTTCTTGCTAATAGAGCAAGCCATGGAAGTAACCACAGATGAGCCTGGCGTTACCACAAAGCCCACAGTTAAGAACTTCTGGAGGGGAGGTGTTCACGGTGTCCCTCTGAAGCCACCAAGGGCAGGCAGAGCCACCACCACCCTTATTTCACACCTTTACTGAACTGGTGCAGTTCCTCTTGATTAAGAATCCCCTCTCTCCCAGGGTTTTCCAGGCTTCGACAGCTACGAAGCACATTTCTCTGTATGAAAATGCAACACTTCTGAGCTTGTCAGTTTTTTGAAATACCCAAATGCCAGAGTGACAATTGCCTGTAACATCTGCTTGTACGTAGGATGCAGTGGGCTAAAGATGCACATTTTAGAGACAGAGCTCAGGATTTCTTCAGCGTATAAAGGGCATCAAATTCAAATGCGTACGAGCAGTTGGCAGTTTTCTAGTACAGTTCTATAAATACTTAGAATCATACCAAAGGATTCCTTCTCGAGGCAGTGGAAATGTACTTTGGATATTGTAACTACATCCTAATTCAGCAAGATGGAAAGATTTTTCCTACACAGAGTGACCAGTGCTTCAGTTTTCAATATGGAAAATTACAGGCAGAGCATTAGACTGTATTTTTATCTTTTGTCTCTTCAGTTGTGCCATCCCTAAGGTTTCTTTTAGTTTTACACCAAACCAGGATCTTAGTACCCTTTTAAAAAGGGGCTAAGAAATATAATTACTTATTTTTCTGGTAGTAGGGTCCCAGGAAAAGCAGAAGAGTTAAGTAGGTGTTTCCTAGTGTTGCCCCACTTCCTACTTAGGGTATTCAGCAAGGGCATTTTACCCAGTCTTTCTTGGACATCTCAGAACTGATGAGACACCACTTTTCTACTGCAGGTGATTTATTTCTCTTCAAGATCAATCACCACAGTAAGCTTTGAACTCAAACGCTCTCCAAAGTTCTGCCTCCTCGATGAAAAACAAATCCTGCTACTACGTATTTTATCTCCCAACGTATGGTGATCAGAGTGGGAAAAAAAAGCCACTACTTATACTTTAGTTTAAACATTTCTTAAAGGAATTTAGGCACCTTAATGATAATAAACTTTTCAGCAGCATTAGAAACCCCATGTTCAAAGAGAAAAAGCAGCCTCAACTTGGCCACGCAGCACTGGTCATCTTCTCACCCATCCACTTCTCACCTTCATTCTGGGAAGAACATCGCCTTCAACCCCCTGCAAAGTACCCACTCGAACCCATCTGCCGTATGCACAAAGTCCTACAGTGCAGGCTACCTCACACCAAAGTTTAAAAAGTGATCTGAGCTGACAGAACTGCTTTCACCGGCACAGATTTGGAAAAGCCTGTGTGGAGAACATACAGAGAGTGAGAGGATTTGAGGCTACATGCTCATCTGAAGCCAAACACATGATACCTGAAGGCTTGTACTGCAAAAAAACCCCTCTCCTTGATGAGCACAGGGGATGGGACTGAACTACCTTAGTACTGAGAAAGTGCACTTCTAGATGCTCTACCATTTGTCCAACACTAACAGGCAGAGGGATCTGGGTAATTGGTTTCATTTGTTTTTTAACATTCTGAAGTGTTTGGGAAAATGCTGCATGTGACCCTTCAGCTGAGAATTCCCTTACTCTCAGTTCTCAAGCCAAACTCTAAACAAGCTTGCATTGGCTAAATAAGGCTAAATAACCCTCTATGTATGGAACAAAACCCCATAGCCTCTATCAGCACTGCATCAGTTATATGGTTTCCTTCGTATGAAACAAAGCAGGAGTGCACGGGCTTGGGCTTATCGACAGCAAAGCTATGAAGAACAAAACATAACTCAAGACATTTGTGATGGAGAAGGGTATTGGCTTTCATTAATACTGAGCACAGCATGAATTAAAGAGACATCCATCAAAAGGATTGGGCTGTGTAGGTATATATATGTATATTTATACATATAAAACACATCTATCTTTGTAATGGCCAGGTTAATTCTTCTCCTGAAGATGCACTTGCAGTCAAAAGGCTGCGACCGTCAGCACTAACCCCGGCCCAAGGCTTCGGAAAAGGCAATATTTAGAAATTAGGATCAAAAGAACAAACAGCATTTGAACTACTCATCCTCTGCTTCACCATGAGGGTATTTTAAGTCTAAGATATGGGTTCATTCCTTGAACATCTTGCCAAAAAAAGAGTGTTGCCCAGCAACTACTAAAACAATGTTCTGGAAGGAGGGAGCTGCCGGACAAATTAACCCAGTAAGTGCCCTTTTTCCTTGTGTTCCGTGCAGTTATTGCAAAGCTCCCGGGTCCCTGGCAGACAGATCCACATCCCAAATCCAGCGCTGTAGGGAATCTCGGGAGAAGGCTGTCAGACAGCCCAGTTTGCTGTACTAGCTGTGTCTTGCAGGAAGCAAACACATTTCCCTCAGCCCAGCGCTGAAGTCCCAGTACAAAACCAACACAAATAAAACCTCTGCAAAAGAACTCACAAATTAAAGAGAGCACGGACCCGGCAGCTGAAGCACAAAGTTGTCAGCCCCACACCCTGCTTCAGCTTCTCAGCTATTGCTAGTTCTGACATTCTTTTGGAAAAGAACCACTTCTAATGAAACCCTGGTGCTTTTAGCCTCGCCAGAGGGTCAGCCGTAGTTCATACTTTCCACATAAACCCAGGCACGTTAAAAGGATGTTCATTTGTACTCACTATTCACATGCACTGTCCCACTCTGAGACAGCAATTAGAGCAGCGACTCCAGCTTTATCAGATACTCAAATTGTCTTTACTTTTTTTTTTTGTTCAAAGCAGTGCAAATAAACAACTGTCATATTCTGTTTGTTTTGTTTTGACTCCAAACTAGGATGTTTTTCCAGGAATCTCACCTGTACACAGCATATTCAGACCAGTTAAGTAAAATACTCTTTCACAAGAATTTTCCTATTAACATTTTTAAAAAGAAAGCCCCTAATGGAAGAACTCTTTGAGTCTTAATGTTTTGCAAGGCAGTTTTAGAGAACGCTTTAATTAGTTGGAGCTGAAAACTTAACAGGTCAGAGAAACACTGTACTTAAAAAATAACCAGATTTAAAGTGGATTCCGAAATCCAGAGTGAAGAAAAAATAATTGCACTAAGATCTCACAGATCATAATTACCATTCAACCCCAAACCACTCCCTCCAGGTGCCATCTGCTTCTGATTGGGGCCAGGAAAGGGGCGGGGGAAAAGCCTTCACAACTTCAAGTGATCAAACTAATATTTTAAGGACCCAGAGGCACAACAGCATTTAATATGTGAAATAAGTAAGTACTAGTAAACACTCATAGGAACTTGAGGGTGCTGGACTAATACTTTTCTTTGGAGTTCTTTCCAGCTCTGACACTTCAGGTTTTTTTTCTATTTAATTAATACTCTGATTTTTTAATGTCTCACATACTTTTGCACAACACTCCCAATCTTATCCAAACTCCATCCTATCTTACTCTTAGCCTCCTCTTGCCTTCCAGGGGCTCTACCACCACCACCACATTCATCTGTCAGCCTACTTTTTCCACAACTTTTGTCAACAACGCAAGTCCTCGGGACACCTCTCTGCATTTTCCTCCGAGCAGAGCGAAAGGCCCCATCACTCTCATCTCCAACCACCTCCCACCACTTTGTGCCCAGCAGCTCCGCTCTATTTCAAGGGTCAAAAGCAGAAAGAAACCCCACCACCCGCTAAGACCAGGGCCTTGCTGCTGCCATGAGATGGAACTGATTAAGGGTAGCCTAGGCAACGAGACTTTTTAAAACCTGAAACACCCATGGCTAACCAAAAAAAAAAAAAGCAGTATGGATTAATTCTGACACTGGATATAGATGCTTTAGTTTCACACCGAATTTTCTTGGAGTCATGTACGCATACCTAAGTGGTTAATCTCACTTCCAGATATCTCTCACCACTTCGATTAAGCATGAAAATTGTATTTAGAACTGGTTTACATCTGCCCACAGAAGACAGATCTGCTCAGAGAAGCTTAGAATTGTTGCTTGTAAATACTACCCGAAGCAGGATCCCTGAGACCAGCTACGATGTCACACGTTCAGTGTTCCTCCCAGCAGGTGACTTCAGATTTGGCTGTCCCACACCTGGACACCTTAAAGCACAGCTCGTTCCAACGAGGATTTGCACGTGACTATAAAACAGGTTATAGCACAGAGATGCTTTTTTTCAGTACTGTGTACAGCTGTAATGTAAATCACTTACATTTGATTAATTTTGGCCCCTTGGTCTGGGGGGAAAGGGATCCTTTGCTACTGATCTGTACCTGTGTGACGTGGCTCAAGGCAACGAAGGCTCAACCTCCAGGATAACAACGCAAATGACACTCACCAGATGCCCATGGTCGCTTTGTACCCCAGATGGAAGTGTTGTTTGGATAAATGCACCTCGGGGAAGACCTTGTGATCCATTTGCAGGGGAGGTATTTTTGCAGCGTGCCATTAAAGCACCAAGCGAGAGGGCGGGGGCACAGTTGGAGCTTCTGACCATGCCTGAGGCTTCCCATGCAACACCCCACACCAGCCTCTGGGAGCATTTGCTTCATTACAAGAAAAAAAGGGGGTATTTTCCATTTGTGTTGAAGATGGCACAATAAACTTCATTGTTACTTCTTCTGAACGGATTTATCATGGAACATTTTAGACTACACTGGCAAAGCACGTGTATAAAGAACAGAAATGCCTGCTAAAATTTTACGACTTTTGTTGCCGTTTACCATTAAGCATAAACTTCCCCATGAAAGCTTTAGTGAAGTAACTACAAAGGTTGGAAAAGGTTCACACCATTCTTTCTCCGTGTATAAATTATAAGTAATATGAGAACATTTACAATGTCTAACCACAATGTTTTATGTCAGACAAATGTCTCTCTGTACTTACAGTTCCTAAACTGTGCTAGCAAGAATTGCTTTTTTCTCATTCTTTTCTCTCCCTCTCCCCTCCTTGTTCACCCAGCAGTCTCAGTCAAACCTGGCTTTATGCCTTCATATGATTTTCACATCAAGAAATGCCTAGAGTCAGGGCTCTAGCTCACATAACACCATTGTTCTTTTTCTGGAGAGCTTAGCATTGAATGCTAAAACTTCCCCAGGTTGCCTCTTCAGTATTTGAATCATCAGCTATTTATTTTTCCAGTAAAAAGGGAGGAAAACCAACCAGAACTCACAGACTTCAGCAATATTTTAAAAAGAGACTTCCATTTTATGAGACCTCTTCATGTCGTGGCAAAACCCAAAAATGAAAAACCCCCAAACCAAGCAGATTTTCAAGGGCAATCACTTGAAGTTCTGGCCAAACCTGAATAGAATTATGGTAATTCTGAGCCCCCACTAAAGGCAAAGCATAACCAAGGAAACAAGATTCATCCAACAAAAACCAAGGCGAACAGTTGCTGCTACATCTGAGAACAGCAATAAAAGGTAGATAAAATTTTTAGAGTACTTGGCTCAGCTCCCCTTTGGGCAAAAGATACAACCAAAGGGTACAAGAAAGAAGAATTCAAGAAGGTTTTTCTAAACAAAGTCCCAGTAGTGCTTCCCTTCCTGCTTGAGATTCTTCTCAAACCTATCAGCCCTGGCCAAACTGTGCAAAGAAGCAGGCATTAATTTCTTATCACTAAGCATAAGTTTCCTGGCAGAATGAAAGTCAAGTCCAACGTAATTAATACCGAATGAGGTCAGACAATAGTTGTTACAAACATCTGCTCCTTTTTCTCTTCACTGAGATAGGAAGAAATTCAGCTTACAGAGACCCTGTAAGTTTGAACACATCTGAAAGCCAACCTCAACTGGCAGCCCCATCTCCACCCCCTCACAAAGCATGTTTTTTGAAGTCCCACAACTCACTTTGCACATTCATCTGTTTTACCTCATGAGATGCCCTTTGTGGAGGAAGTTGACACTAAAAATATTTTATGGAAAGTGTGGAGGTCAAAAATAGTTACGCACAATTGCACAAAACGAAGGCTTTCTTCCAGCCAGAAGGGTACTGAAGTGTCTAACAAACTTACCTCTGAATTTTTTGGGTGGGTTGTTAAGATCACCTGCTTCTGGCTGCACAACACACCGATCATCCACAAGGCTGCAAAGAAACGAGAAGTCAAGTCAGATTCCACTCCCTCGCAATTGCTTCCCTCCTTGTCAGCAAAACCAAAAGTATTTTATTTGCAATATTTTATCCAAGTGGCCACTTCAGCAGAAGACATTCCCCAAATGCCAACTTATGCCAGATCTTTCTCGGAAGCATGCAGCTAATTTTCAGTGTTGCCCAGAGCTATGCTCCTGGATAGGCGGGACAATAAATAAGTCATTGCTCCTGTACACTGCATCGTCTTTATGTCCCCTCCTTGAGGTGCAGACAGAACAGCCCATATTCTAGTTAGGTGAGAGTCAGCCTTAGAACAATTAGTGCCTCTTGGACAGATTCAAATAACGTTGCAAATGTGTTTATATGAAGGGTAGAGAACAGGAAAATATGCCGGCTGTGCAAACTGGGCACTGCCCCTGTGACCCCTCAAGGATTATGAAAAGGCAGAAACAATGAATGCCACAAAAAAAAAAAAAATGAGTCCCACGAGAAAGGAAGGCATAAATACACCCTCCTACTCACCAGTCATAAACATGAGATAAGTCAAGGGATTGAACTAACCTCCTCCTGTTCTACCAGGGAAGGAGGCACATTGGACTCGTGAACCCAAGATATTCCAACAGGGAATGCCAGGACAGAGCTTCTCCTGTGAATGCATGTCAGCAAAAAAAAAAACCAAAACCCACAGGGTCAATTCAAAACCCAAAGAATTAAAAGAAAATAGTTAAAACGTGTTGTCACCACTGCTCTGCCCTTTGCGTGCTCTGGATCAACATGAAATTGCACTTTTTCCAAGTTGTGAAAATGCAACTGGAACCAAATGCTCTGTAGTTTCTGATTTGATCCCAAATGGCTCGATTTGACCCCTTAGAACCAATCTGTCAAAGAGGCTTTCTAAGCAAAGTAGAAAGTAAAACTCCAAGGTCTTAAAGGTTTGAGAGGTCCATTCTCATGCAGAGTAACTTGAGAAAGATTGAGACCTAGAATATGAGAGTTGTTCCTTGCAGAGGCTGGTTACATGCAGGGAGCATCTTTGAGACAACAATTACGGAAAATAATGAAGTGCATAAAAATTAAGAGATCAGAGAGATTAAGTGGACTCAACAGTTCTATGCATCTAAAATTTGCATACGCAAACATTCAGAGTAAATTGCTTTTTCCCCATGGATTTTTCTCCCTTTCAGGATTATATATACATATATGTGATCCAACAAGAAGGGTAGTATCGATATTTGAGCTGACTGAAACACCTGCTTCTAGTGAACAAAAGGGCCAAAAAAAAGTATCTAAGGTCAAACAGGTTACTCTGATCATCCCACACAGAGATAATCTCAGTGCAATATATCCCTCTCGTCCTGAGATTAAATTGAAAGTGAAGAGGAACTTCCCAAACTACTCAGAAAATAATTTGAAAGGGCACAAAACACAGGAGAGGATATATTGGACACCGGCAATCATAATGATGACAGCACTGAGTTTGGGAAACAGCAAGAGTCAAGTCCTGATTAAGCAACAGTCATGTCATGGGAATATTAAATAGGAACACTCTTCAAAAGATTTAGAACGACATTAGAATGTATAGTGGTATCTGTTTCTCAACCTTCATTAACCACATGAACAAGTCATTACACATCGTTATGACATAAGACTGTCAAAACTCCACATGGTATAGAGTACAATTACACCAAATCTTTCCTTTGTTTCTTTAATTTTCTCCAGGACAAAGACTAAATTAAATATGGGACAAAACTAATTTGATTATGAAGGCTTATTAAGATGGTAATGCATTTCATGTTTCACATAGCAATTGGGATTTCTGGCTTAAATTAGGCTCAGAAGATGCGTGGCCATTATATAATGCAGTTACCTTAAAACAGCACTAATCAAATCAAAGAGGATGCTTGTAACACTAAGGGATCTTTAGACCTGCCATGAGAACATCTCATCAAGCCTAAAAAAAAAATAAATACGGGTGCTTAGGGCCTGTTATGTCTTAGAAGGACTACCCATGGTGAAAAATAACTGCTCAGCAATGCCATCAAAAGCCACAGCCACTGCATAATGTTCATCATGCACTGTATGGGATTAAACATAACATAACAACTTTCTACTTGTTCTGGAATTATTTACTGCCAAACTTGCTTCAATACTAGGAAGAAAAAAATAGCCGAGATGTACAGTATCGCTCAATTCGTTTTGCCAGTTTTCAGCAGATAGTATTTGGCCAGTTACAGCTGATCAGATACTGCAGAGTGCACATCTCATATTTGACGAGTACCTGGGAAATTTGTCAAATACATTCGCCAAATACTATTCGACCAACCCTACTTACTACATCCCTTGCTTTTATCATACCTTCTCTCCTTTCTGGCAGCATCCCATATTTTCTTCTCTTTCCTATAATAGATCATGGTGCATCTTCAGTGTCTGCTTCCTTCTCTGCCCCTTTATTTTCCAGAATCCTAATAGCTAGAGGACTAAACCTACAAGTTAGTTTGGAGTCACTCAGATGAGATTCCAGCCCATCGTTTCCTGCCAGGAGACTTACCAGGATGCTGTCTTTGTACCCTGCTTAGGAGCTCCATTTATCAGATGCATCTGGACAGTAGGCATCAAAAACAAAAAAATAATGTATCTGCTGTCACTGTATCCACCCTGAGGCCCTTTGGGCTACTGGAAATGAGAAAGAGTATGTTGTGTGGGTGCCCACTCGCCATATCATCAAGCTTCCCGGGTGCTTCTTTGCTACTCACTCAGCATTGAAGTACCAAGGCAATGTGTCACACACGCTATTTCCCTCCCTCTGGTTCCTCACTGTTTTGAGACAAGGTGGCAGATGTGCTCTTTTGAGCTTCTCACCCAGCCCCCTGCAAGGTCTTCCAAAAATCCATGCACAGCTCTGCTGCCAGCTTCTGATGTTGGGAGAGATTTCTCCTCAGCAGCAGCTGAGCAGAATAAAACATACCCTGTCACTCGTCAGAGCTATTTCAGTTCCATGGCTTTTCTCTGCAAACTCTTCCTTTACCTATTTTTATTTATTTTTTAATGAAGCAGCATGAAATTCTCACTGCTCAGAAGGCTCTCTCCTACAGAGCACCTACTGGGATCTTTTTGCAGAAGACGACGCACAGGAGCTCGGTGGGGAAGGAGTCGGGGGCAGGAAGTAGCAAGGCCCAGCTCCCACCCACAGCTCCGGGTGCTGGCCATGGACAGAGCTGGAGATTTCCAAACACATTTCTCCTCCTTTGAGTGGAGAACAACAATTCTGCTTGTGTGAGAAACCTCAAATACTGTTAGAAAAGACCAAACTGGTCATAGTGGTATGTCAGTGGTACATAAATGGTTTGGCTCGGGGCTTCTTTTTTTAATTTTTTTTTTTTTTAAAAAAAAAACCTATTACATTGCCTATGCTATGTGCTTTTTTTCCAGTCAGCAGACTGCACTGGGACCTATTCACTCCTGACTGGGCAGGGAGGGACAGGACGGGACACACGGATGGACACAGCACAGACAACAACATGAAAAAAAAAAATCACTTGTTTGCATTCATTCCCTCTACCCACAGCTTGACTTGACAGGCTTCTTCCTCCCCATCAGGTATATCAAAACCACACCATCACCATCCATACACTCTATCCTCCCAAAAATCTAACTTGGTGTATCAGCTTCAGGTAATTTCTAAATTTGGTGTCAAATCTGTACCGAAAGCTACCTCGCTTCACCCTGTGTTTCCTGGGAGTCGGGCTCAGGACAGCTAGCTGAGCTCTGCTAGTCCTTCTTACGGGTGGTTTCAGTAGAAAACAGCTGTTCTTACCCCAAAGTGCTAATAAATCCATTTGTTGAGCCCTCTGCATAGAGAGAACAAATATCTCCAATATGAAGGAAGCTCGACATCTTGTCGGTCATCTCCGGCTTACTGCCCCTGCAAGAATGAAGCACAAGGTTACTATTTCTCAGGCGGAATTTCTCGGTACAAGCTACAGGAGGTGACAACACCAGGACCCCTTTGCATTTGTCTCCTCGTTTGTTTTAAAGGCTGAACACGTTCTTGCAGGGGAATTTCAGGTATCAAATTAGACACAGCAGGTCAAAATACCTGCTTAGAAAAATAAAACCAGGGGAAAACAAGCAGCTACGGTGCGGGACTGCTTTAGGGGTACCCATGCTTGTCCCAAAAGATGCCCACAGCCCAGGAATCCCAACCCCTTTCATCCCCCCTGCAGGAGGGACGGGGGGAAGAGGAGTGGGCTGTCACGGTTTAAGATGTATTATTTGCACCAGCTAAATCACAACACATTTCTTCACCCGATTCCTTGTCAGAATCAAAGGTACACTTGAGCAGCCTTTGCAGGTTTCTGTGGTGGGAACTGCAATGTAAAATATTGACATGATTCATGTCAACATGTTTTGGTCACATCAAAATATTGACAGACCCAAGACCGAGGTAGGCACCCACCTACATCTGCAGTCCCAAAGTCAGCATTAGGTGAAAAGCCACTGAATATGCCCGACAACAGGTTTTTGCACATAAAAATCATGAAGTTTAAGGTCTTTGAGAGTCAAGTACTTTTAACTATGTACATATCAGGATGTCAGATCCCTGTGAGATCGGGAATACTTCAATCCTGGTTTCAAAATAGATTGCCTAAATGGAACACTGAGGAGACAGCCTCTTAGTGTTGTCAACTTCCACAGTATTATGAACTCTATTTTTTCTAAAGCCCCAAATCCTGGATGGAATGACACAGGACCTACCTGTCATTTAAATAAATACAGAACAGCGAGTTTTTACCTCTCACGGCAACAAAGAGACAAACAACGTGAGCCAAGATAAAAAGAAGCCTAACTGAATAGATTTTTCAAAAGTGCCTTTTCCAAGACCATTTACTGCTTTCTTGGATATCCTCCTAAACCATGCTTTTTGATCACTGAGTTCAAAACACTGAAATAGCTCTCTGTGCTTGAGGTTTCAAACAGCAGGAGCAACACAGCACTTCCAACCTGCTCCCTCCTCTACTCTCAGCAAACGCTGCCCAGGACCAGGCTCCCACATTTAAAGGGGAAAAAAAAAAAAAAAGTAATTGAAAACACTTTCACCCTCTCCGACATCACACCCAAATCAGTTTTAAATGGTCTGCTGCCGGGAGAACTAAGCAGCAGGAAATTATGCTTATTACAGAGCACAGCCCTGACATTGTGCAGGGGATAAATATTCCCTTTCACCCAACATTATCTTGTTTACCAAAAGTGTAAGGATCAAGTTTATTAAGCAAGGCTGGAGCTCAACAAGGACAGATTCATGGAGATTTAAAAGCTGATGTTGATAATGCACTGCAGCTATGAAAGTGCAAGCAAAAACCTGAAGGGACGTTTTTCTTCTGAAAAGCTGTAAAAAAAACTATCCCTCCTCAGTGCTTCACCCCAAAGGACTGGTGGTGGTCATAATAATAACAATAATAGCAATTGTCTTCATTATTAAGTCAAAGCACATTACAGACATTCTCATGCCTGTAAATCCCAGTGTCATCTGTACAGTTAAAAAAAATAAGAAAACCCAAAAGATAACAGGCCAAGCTCATACAGAGGGTAAAGAGGCCTCAGCTCCTCCGAAACCAAATCTGTGCACACACAGAAGCAAACGGTTTGGCTTCAGATTGCTTGGTCGATGCCAAGTCCTTCAGCCACCGTGTACATTAAACAGCCCGTTCCCATTCTCTCCTGGTAAGTGGACAGAAAAACACCACTACCTATTTTAGGATATATGCCACAAAACATACAGAAATATGCTGAGTGACTGAATTAGCATCACTAGAAATACAGCTTTCCTCATTTCCTGGCTTGGATGTTAACTCCCCGAAGTCATATGGAAAACTTTTAAGCCCTCAAAATTAAGCTCTTCTCTAAATTAATACAGCCCAAAGCAAAATGTATCGGTCAGCAAGAAGTGCAGATAATTCCAAACTATCCCTTTTTTCAACAGCATTTAAGGTATTCTATTCAGGGCATGAGGGGATTATTTTACTGAGCAACATCATTTTTCCTTTAGAAGAGGCAGATGTTCACCACAGCTGCTCCCAAGAGAATGTGAAGGTCAGAATTATTGACTTCCATTAGAGTAGAGAAGATTTGTTTCTTGGCAAAAAAAAAAAATATTATCTCAAAGCAGTGACCAAAACCAGGCCCAAGGATGGACAATCAAACTCCTGCCTTACTTTTTAGAATATAGCTTCAATCTTCTTGTGTTTTCTTTACTGGTGAAGATCCCAACATGCTGTCGTATACCAGGGTACTGTAACCCCAACATACCATGCTGTGTAACTGATAGCATAACCCCCAAAATAAGCCTTTTTGCAATTTATTGGCATTTCCATCAATAAGATGTTGAGCACCTTTACCTATAGCCATTATATGGTTACAGAAAACCAAGTCTGGAAGTAGTTCAGGTACATGGTACGGTTGAATTTCATTGCCAGTTCTGACCAGATCCTTTTAAATTCTTTTTCTGGGCAAGATGCAAAGCCATCAGTGCAGGTTTGGGTTCTGCCTGTGGGCATCTTAGGGTGCCTGTGGCACCCCTGCCCTGAACCCCAGCCTGTCCTGCTCCACACCAGGAGAGCTGTGCTCCTCAGGCTTCCTGCTGGTTGTTGGCTTCGCTGCAGTTAGGGCTTACAAAGGGTTGACCTGGCCACAGTAACCCCATTTTTTTTTTTAAGGCTTTTCTTTATCATGCAGTATTTTGCACGTAAGCCCTCACTCATCCCCTTCTTGTATTCTTTTTGAATACTGTTTCAAGGCTCACCAGCATGATGTTTTCTCCAGCACAACAAAAGATACTGGGATGGAGCGTGACTCCACTGCTCTCGTGGAGATGCTGCCAAGTCCATGTGGGGTGACCCTCTTTGTAAAATACCTATTTATCCTGAGGCTTACCCACAGCCAAACCTGGTACAATGAACACCGTCTGCACCCATTATATTCTTTAATAACTGGATATCAAAATTCACTCCACTTGATGTGTCTCTCTAAGCACGCTGTTTCTGAGGTTGGCCACTGCTCAGGAACATGCTGAACTGGCAGCTGGAGAGAGGGACTGGATGACCCAACAGGCCTCCGTACATACAAGATTTACATAAAGAGAATAATTTCTGAACTGATTTAGCTTACTTCAAAGCTGCTTTTGTAGCCTCCTCACAAGGGAATCGTGACACCTCACAAAATTATTAACTGATCAATTATTTGCATTAAATACTACATGCTCAGTTACCACTGAGCAGATTCCAGCTCTGACGAGAAGAACAACTGGGGTACCTGAGACAAAGTAAAACTGGAAGGTTTTCAAGAGCCACATTTTCACATACCCAGTCTGAAAACCTTTTGTGAGCAGTTCTGTCAACATCAGCTGACCACACTAATCCCCCCAAAATCAGACCTCTACAGGAATCTTTAGCTGGAGAATGCAAAAGTTGAGACCCTAAAAATCTGCCAGCCTTGGCACGTTTATTCCAAGCTCATGGCACAAATGGACCACAGGAACTTAAAGAGAAGAAGTTCCCTCCTGGGTGTTTTAGCCAAAACATCCATGTGTGTCTGCTTGGCTGGGGAGGAGATGCTTCCCTCCCACGTCACATTGGCCAGAGCCATGAGGTGGCCACCAGAAGGTCCCTGGAAGCACAGGGCAGGAGAACTCTCTCACACTCCCAGAACCTGGCTCTTAGGGCTGAAAGCCCAACCACGGTGCTCCAAAAGCGATTGTGCTCATTAGACAAACACAAACATTGCTCTGCAATTTGTTTATTTTAGATAGCCCAATGCCAAGAGCAATCGATGAAAACAAAAGGAGGGACAGCCCAAAAACAGCATTTGCTACATACAACCCCAGATTTAATGGCCTTGGCACATCCTCCCCAGAGAAGGGTCCTGCATGAAACCGTGATGTTCCAGCCCTAACCCAGCAGTGCCCCAGCCACAGAGCACTGTCATCCTCTTCTCCTTACATGCTGGGGGCAAAACAGGTTCCTTGCCAAATAAACTTGCTAGAACAATAAAAAATAAAGTGCTCTGATAAAGGAATGATACAGCATGGCAATACTAGTGTACAATTGAGCAAAAGTCAGTCAGGTTTCTCCAAACAAGTACCCTGAGGCTTATCTCAGGTGGCGGCAACACAAGTCAGTAAAATCATGTTCTGCTCCCACTAACCTGAAGACTCTGATTTTGACAGGCATAAAACCAGACTTAAGACGAGAAACAAAATATGAGCTAAACCTGGACTGTACATGGAGAAGTAAACTATATCCCAGAATCCCAGAATGCTCTGGGGTTGGAAGGGACCTCTGGAGATCATCTCCTCCAACCCCCTGCCAGAGCAGGGTCACCCAGAGCAGGTCCCACAGGAACGTGTCCAGGCAGATTTTGAATGTCTCTCCAGAGACAGAGACTCCATCACCTCTGTGGGCAGAGGCAGAAGTGGTAAATGACTTGCCGAAGGCTTGCGAGCAGGCAAGAGACAAACTCCATGAAGAATCCCCATAGACATCAAAAAACCCCCTGAAAGATGAACACATTCTACAGCAATTTAAGCTTTCACAGCTTGATTTTTTTTTTTAATTATGCTGGTGATTGCTTCCTCAAGGAGATTACCTATATAAGAGTTAGTGTGTCTTCAAGTATGTTTTATATGTGTTTTATCTGCATATGAAGCTAAAGTTGTCTGTTTAATAAGCTACCCCCCAAAAAAAAACCCCAGATACAGAAACCTGCTGAATTTGATGTGAATTGCAAGGTATGGCTTTACAAGTCATTTTGCCAGTCTGTACCTTCGTCTCTGAAAAACGCATTAGCTAAATCCTCACAGGGAATTAAACCCAGGAAAACCCCCTGTTCCCCTCAAGTGTTTTAGGACTTGCCTTTCCCCCACTGCTCCGCACCGCTTTGGCAAACACAAATCTGTATCACAAGACCACGAGGTTGGTCTTCTGACTGAACACCAAGTGCTGGAATTACGGGGTTCATTTTTCTCTTTCTTCTTACTTATGGATCATCTTGTGCGCATCCTCAAAACGAACCAGTGAAAAGAACCGATTTTGAAATGTAAACTAGGCACTTTGTCCAAGCCCTTTACCGCCACAGACCTTACCCCTTGTAACTGTTCCCACTGGCTTTCAGGCAGATTTAAAGGACTGTCACATTTTAGGGCACAAACTGATGATATATCCTGAGCCTGATGGCCTTGACAAAGCCAGCCTAAGTTGGGTATAGCCACTGAAATTCAACTCCGAGACACTTCAATCCAGTGTCTCATGATAGCGGTAGTTAAAGCAGAATTAACAGTGCAAACACTTAGAAATCAAGCTGACTGTTAAATATCAAATACCGTAATGAGACAGCTGCTTTCTGAAGATCTCAGAATGGGAAATACAACTGCTTTGTAAACATTTCATACTCTAATTTCTCCCATCACTCATCTAGCTCTCAATGCTTAGTTAGAAAACAACAAAAAAAAACAACCCTTACAAAATCCCCAGGCTTCAGAGCCGCATGGAAAGTTTGCTTTCCTTGAAGAGCAGAGTCAAGGCCCCCCCTTCAAAGTCCCTGCTTTTGGGGGCTGTTTGTAACCAGCTGTCAGCAGGACGCTGCTCCTCACCCCCAGCAACTTAACACTGAACAGCTTCACACAGCATCTGAAGCTATTTCGCCATGTTCCACATGTCTGCTTTGTTGGGGATTTTAAGACTTTAACCTCTGACTGCAAATCCTATTTGTAAAATAAACGAGGCCGAATATGTCTTATTGCTGACGGTTTGATTTCCAGCAACTGGGACACAAATGACTTAATCTTTTTAAGATGGTTCTAATGATGTTTGTTTCGAGCAAAAGAGCTCCTGGCTGTGCCTTGCAGTCCCATGATGTACTCAGTTCTCTATTATCATATTTTTCACTGTGGTTTAGTGCTCAATTAAATAGAGACTGGCAATTTTATGTGTACCGTTACAGAAATTGGGGCAGCACTGTATCAAAGTCTTTTTTGCTATTTAGGTTGTTTAGGTAAGAATAGAATCTCAGACCCTACTTAACTGCTTCAACTTCATTCCTGCAGACAGGAAACTCCACTGTGAAGGTCTAATTTTGGTTCCATTTTCAACAGTGAAAAAGAATAATAAAAAATCAGAGTTTAAGAGTAGAGAGACAAGAAAGAATCAAGTAAAGGAGTATTTACTGGCAGCAGCCGTGCCTTTGGAGCATCCAGAAGTTAACAGGTTCAGCTAACATTACTGCAAGACTTGATCAGCTGAGAACCCACAAGACCAGGTAAGTGGGTTTGAGTCCAGTGGAACTGGGTCCTTAATATTTCTCAATCAGGCCAAGCTAACTTTTTTTTTTTCTTTAAAAAAAAAAAAAAAAGCACTCATTACCTGATCCCCTAGAATGGAAGTGGAAGTCCAGTGCTTAATTTGATAAATCCAAACTTCCCAACAAGATTACTTGGCCACAAATTTGGCCTTACTGCATTGATTCAATGTTTCTCCCAATTTCATGGTTGTTGGGATAACACCCACCAAGCATTCTGTATCTATTTTTACCGGTGCAGCTATGTTTTTAAAAACTGAAATCAGAACCTGATGTTTCCAATTCTTCTTTCAATAAGAAAAGGAAAAAGCAGAAAGAAAAGAAGGAAGGTTTCCTCCTGGAGGGCTGTGAGAAAGATTTGTAAGAATCCCATTAAAACAGGCAAAGCAAGGAGGAAGTGCTCTATTTAAAAGATCATCTAGTGAATAATCACTCTTCTGGGGCTGCAGGACGGAGCACTGTCATTTGCAAAGCTTCCGACTTCGCAAATGGAAAAGGAGCTCTTTGCACACAGCGGGGGAAGACAAATCCATTGGATTTTGGGTGGCAGGGCAGGGGGATAAGCAGCAGGGCCAAGTGCCACGTGTGGAGCAGGCCACCTCAGGAAGGTTTGCTCACTCCCCAGCTGAGCACCAAGTCACCAGCAGGATGAAATCCTGCCATTTCTCAACCACTGATGCTGGAAAATGGAAAATGCACACGGCAAACGACAACAGCCCAGGGGACCCACAGCCACGTCTGGACCACTGGGATCCTCGCACGCTGCAGCTCAGGAATCCTATCAGGTTTTGAGAGGGTTCAGCACTGCTAATGTCATGCACACTTAGTTAGTTTTTAGAGATTAAAAAAAATAAATAAATATCAGCGTGGTATGTTTATCTGCGGCATGATCTTGTTTTCCATTTAACTGCAACCTTTCATGTCCAGGAGCCTGCTATCTGCCGACAAATTGTCATTTGATGAACCGTTAGATTAAAGAGGAGAAACGCACTTTCTCAGAGGAAGTATTTTTCCTCCTAACACTTACAACACGGCAGATTTATTATTTTTTTTTCTTTCTACAGTTGGTGTCTGACCAGGCAAGATGGAGGCTGTGGAAGACAGGAAGGAGGGAGCAGCACCGTCCTACAACTTTCCCAAGGACACACAGCAGGTCAGGTTGGGAGCCCAGATTTGAATCCAGGTCTCCCTAATTCCCCCATCCACTGCTCCCCACCACCCCTCTTCTCCCAGGAGGAAAGTCAGCCTCATTGCACAGCTAATCAAGCACCTCTCCCTCTCCTCTGGAAAGAAGCTGGAAGAGGCGTGTAAATTCATAGAGCAAGATGATGGCCTAGTTAATTATGTTCTATTCGTACTTTTTGCCACCCCACATATAAATATTTTTTCTTTTACCATATCAAAGTTATTCAGAAGTTACTATTTCACAGGTGTAACTAAAGTCAGTTTAATAAATAGGGAGAAAAAGATAAAGTAACTCATGCTGTTAACTTAAACCTCAGTAATTCCTCAGTACAGGAAAGAAAACACGCACGATGTCCTTTTCTCCTTGGAAAGGAGAAAAAAGAACCTGCATTTTTTTTTTTTTTTTTACTATTATTTGCCCAGTGCAACCATCCAGGCTAGTTAGAGCAAATTCAGGTCAGAAGTACCGCACTGGTACCAACACACTAAGCAGAAGGTACACTTTGACAGCGGTATCTCCTAGAGCCCTCATCAGACTGATGTCAGAAACACGACTGACGGATCCTATTGACTGACATCTGCAGAAAGCTGGAAAAAGAACATTTATTAGAGACACACTGTCAGGGGAAAAGCAATCTTTTTTTTTTGTTTTGTTTCCAACTGAGTATGACCTGCCAGTATCATTTTAATCCCATTAAAAGTAAGCAGCACTCACTGAAGTCGATACTTACTCAAGTTGATACTCACTGGCTCTAACCCTGACGGGACAAGGCAGCTTAGATGTCAGCCTCTGGATGAGGCCCCTACAAGCACACAATGTTTTCCAACAAATTTCTATTAGAAGGAGAGAGTTGGAACATGCCAGAAGAACCAGGGCAACCAATGTCATGGGGAAAGAGAGCAAGCGTGGTGTATAACACCAACTGGAGTTTGGCCAAGGAAGAAGGGAGTACAGAACAGTCTCAATTTCATCTTGCACAGCCATATATCTACCAAGGCTTCACCACAGAACGGGCTCTCTCCTCCAAGCTTCCTTCCTCACAAGATACACATTCTTTAGCAAATGCAATGCTCTAAATTTACCGAATTCCTTTCCTCCTGTCAGTCCATCTCACTAGCCTTCATCCGCCTGCCTCTGCTCATCTCCCTCTAACCCCACTTGCCCAACACTTTCACCCTTCCCATGTCCTATGCCTGCCAGTTCTCCCTTTGCCTGAGATACTGCACCTTGGTGGAGGTTCTCTGGCCTCCATGGTGGTATTGCTGTCGGCGTCCAGGACTGGGCTTTACTGGATCTCTCCTAGTAGGCTTGGGTCCCCACCGGCAATAGCCTCAATGCTCTTCTTCCACTGGCAAGCCTCTTCTATCGAAGGTTTGTTAAGTCTTCTCCTGTCTTCCAGATGCAGCAACCCGTACAAGGGTGAGCTCACTGCTCTCCCCTCCTAGACACCTCAGCAGGCACCCAGGTCTGCAGACTAAAACCCAAGTGCCCGTGACAAGCAGCCGAAGAGGAGGAGCCATCACCAGCACATGATTAGTACGTGTGGAGGACCACTGGTGGCCAGGGGACCTACTTTTGAGCACTGCTGATCTACAAAAAAAAAACCACCCAATGGGCTGGGCTCCTTTACAGATGAAGGCTCCAGTTCCCAAGTTGACTTGTACATGTTGGCCCTTTAACAGTAGTTTTCTAGAATGCGAGCACGAGTCACTCTTCTGAAGCAAAGCTTCAAAATACTGTCCTATCTTATCTCATAAAGAGCATTAACAACAATCTACTTAACCCTTACAGAGGAGTGCCCAAGGATGGTGGACTTCTTAGAATCATAAGTTTTCAATTAACCCTTTAGATCAAGCATCTTCAGCCAGCCCAGGTATCTGCCTTGGGGTCCTTGCATCTCTCCTCTGAGAGAGGAAAAGTGGAATGTAGGCAGGACAGATCTGGACTGCAATCAAAACTTTTTTCTTCAGAACTTCTTTGGCAGATTTCAGAATTTCTGAAGAAGTAGATAGGATGGGCCAAGGTACAAAAGAAACGTTTGCGAGAGATTCATACTAAGCTGCTACTAAACAATTCCCAGAAATTAAAAAAAAAAAAAAGAAAAAGCTACAGCCTCTTTTGGCAGTAGCCACTTCTTGTCTTACTGTGATCAGAAACTTCTTACGTGTATATGCACAGAGATCACAGCCTTCCGACTGCAGGCATCTTGTAGGTATGAGGAGAGAAAGAACTGTTTGTGTACATCACCACTTCTGAATCCACCACCCCAGCCCCTTTCCTGACAGCTTAACATCAGATTACTCCAAAAGCTGAAACATTATCTAACATCCTAACCCAGAAATTTGCTTCATCTGGCATTCAGCTCTCTCCGAGCTGCTCTCCACCCTTTGAGAACCTGCTCAGCTGAGGGATGAGCACTCACTCAGGTTTCTGCAACGCTCCTCCCCTTGCTGTCCTGGCACCCAAGGATGCAGTTACAGCTCCACAAGTCATAAATCAGAATAATAATGCACACTGCCATGCACTTTTCTAATGTGTTCCTCCCTCTAGAGGGTTAACTTGCCCAGATCTGAAATGACATTTTATTCTCAATACAATACTGTTAAGAAGGAAAAATAAGTTCTGATTGAAGTTTTGATAGGCTTAACCAAAACCACAACTATGAAAATGAAACTCTTCCTGACTTCAGAATCCACAGCAACGTTTTGCTCCTTTGAATTACAGTTCCTATGGTTTTCATTTTACCCCTTTTTTCCCCCCCCCCACTGACGGAATTTGGTCCCATAAAACACAACTGCTCTGAAGACTCGAAAACTTATTTTCTCAACAGGTAGTGAACAAGCAGGAATCAGACACTTCCTGGGGCTGCCTCTCCCAATCTAACAAGCCGTCACAGCACCCTGGGAAGGGGGTTTTGCCTCCATACTCATCATCCACCCGTTCCAAGACGGAGACCCAGGCAATCACAACTGTAGTGCTTTTGGAGCGTCCATTGGGAAGAGAAATCAGACAGGGAAATGGAGCCAGATCAAAGCTCGTGCTTTTTGGCACCCTGCCTCCTGCAGCAGGCTCTGGGAGATGCACAGCGGAAGAGCAGAGAAATCCTTCTGAATAACAATGGACACGAAGAAGATCTGGCTCAGGAGATACCGAGATACTGCCCAGCAGCTTTTCAAATCTTCTCCTTCACAGCACCCAGTAAAGCAATACTGGTCTGTACCCAGCACAGGCCTGGGCTGGGTTTCATCAAGCATGAAACTGCTCAATGGCTTTTACCTCATCTTCTGTACTATCACACCAAAAAAAAAAAAAAAGCAGAAAAAAAGACTCCAGGCTGCTGAAGCAACAGCAACTAGTGAAGGTCCTACCTCAGCAGCAAGAGAAACTGATGTGGAACATACCATAAAGCAGATTTCTACAAAACCAGATTAACAGAAATGTTACATTTACGTAACTTTTGAGCAGCACATCATTTTCTACCAGTAAAGCCCTCTGCTCTCCATAAGCTGCTTTGGAGAAGCTGCCTTCCCTCACACTCACCCACAGGCGAGTGAGCAGCTCGTCTACCAGCTACTACAGAGCCACTGCCCTCATCCCACCTCCCACAGGATCCCGGGATTCCTCCCGTCTTTCAGACATAATCCTACAACAACTATCTTATGTTTATGGGGTAATAGTGTCTTCAAAGACTTCCAGTACACTTTGCAGCTTGACACATGGGATACTCCCGAGGACTACGCTGTGCAGTGAAGCATCACCACGCACAGCACCACGGGGGAAAGAGCACAGTCAACACAACCACCAGAACAAGCTACACCTGCTCTTCTGAATGCTCCATCCGAGGGCAGGATCAAGACAAGGGCTCAAGGTATCTGGGGCCTGTTTTAAACCTACTCTATAGCACTATAAAAGAAGTTTCACCTCAATCCTGTCCATTTCAGTCAATTTCTCAGGACAGACCACCTCAACTTAAGAGAAAACAGCTGAAAGAAGGAGCTCCTGCTTCCAGAATGGACTTCGGGACCACATTGGGCAGTATGTGATCACCCACCAGGACTGTCACCCCTCCTCTGGTGCACACACACACACAGTCCTGGAGAAACCAGAGCCTTTGCTTGCACATTTCATCCAAAATAACCACTCTTGTTGGTGACTGGCCATCTTCTCACACCACCACACTGTGATGTTCATTCAGCAACCCTTGATAAAGAAAATGACTATAAAATTAGCCCCAGACCTCACAACACCCATGACTTTGTGGTTTGCAAGGCTGACTCAAAGCTGCAGTGCCACCTGTGAGCAGCCAGGATTGAGATCCAGGTTCTTCACCTGAACTTGGTTGTTTTTCCCACTTTCCGATCTACCCCACAGCATCACCAAGGATTTGAGGTGATGCAAGGGGATTGATGGCACTATCAATAAGATCATATTCCACTCCTCATTTATAACCAGAGACCACAGGTGACATTCATATCACCTTGTTTATCAGTCACAGTACCCCTCCTCCATCCAACTGCCTTTACCCAGACCTGCAACAGCCACTGAAGAAATATCAACCAAGCACTCACCCCTTTGGTGTTCTTCACCAGGACCTCTTCCACCCTCCAACCATGGCCTTCAGGACTAGCAAATCTTAGAAAAATACACTATTTCCCACAGTTAAGCTCCACCCCACGATTGCAAAGGCAAAGTTGCTCTTGCTCTTTGTTTACTTCCCATTTATGAACCCCTGTAAGAGCAAAGCAGATGCTCCCTATTTCAAGACTCAATCAATGCTGCAGAACAAGCAGATGGGGAAAGAAATTCCTCTTAGCAAACAGTTTAATCCCAGGGTGGAATAAAGTATTTTAAAAAGGAAAACAAATTATTGACAAAAAGATGGCTTAAAAAACACATTAGAAATAATGAGCTCAGCCAACAGCTGACTTGACAGCACTCCCATAACAGGGTGTTTTGAAAAGCACTGGAATTGTGTCTTTCATTTCCACAATGACTCTTGTTTGTTTGTTTTGGTTTACACATGCACTGACCACTACACATTCAGGCCATTTCGCTGGTTTCCATAGCACACCTTCCACATTTGTTTTGTCAAATGTCCCCTTAGGCCAGAATTTTCAGCCTGGTCAACAGCACCCGTTTTCTCCACTGAATGAGAAACCGGTGTTGGACCACCAACACGTCACGACAGTCATGACACCGTGCCATACTGTCATCACTCCAGGCACTGACCTTACATTGGCAAAACCACTGAGCATTAAGAGCCTCGAGTATTTGCTGTGCAAGGAAACTGGCTTAAATTAAAGGTTCAGAAAATAAATAATAATAACAATAAGAAAAATAATCCAGTGCCTGGTAACCCATTAGCTCAGCCACAGGGAAACCAGGGAGGGGAAGAAATGGATCCAGGCTTGGCATCACATCCCACGCTCAGGCAGCCGAACCCTGCGAGGAAAGCAACTCCGATGCGGGCCCTCGGAGAGGACTCTGAGTCAGCAGCAAGTCTTTTGGCTCAACAGGTTTGGAAGTCCTGGGATACCAGGCAAATTTCCCAGCACAGGAAAAGAAACTCGGAGGCAAACAACAAAGTGCACATTTCAGAAATGAGACACATGCACAGCTACCAGCCCTCACTAAATAAATCCAAGGAACAGCTACCACACACATGCTCACTCCACACGTGACTTGGAGTCACTAAATCTCAATAAGGGAAGGATCTGAGTTTTATTTGCCACGTTTTCCCTTCCTGATTTGGGAGCAGCGACATCGCAGCTCAATGCATCCGCAGCCGAGGGGGCACATGCCAACGGCTGCAGGGCCACACATCTGATGCCATAATTCAAACCTTTCACCTGCAGGAAGGGTTTTTTTTTCAGACAAATTACTGTCAGCCAGGTTGAACCCACTCGGGGCCAAGAGGTTTTATAGCAGAAGGGAATGCCTGGGCGACCCCAGGCCACCACGGCAAGGAGGGTCCCTGGAGCAACAGGCACACGTAGCCATGGCCAAAGCCAGAAAGAAGGGAACCTTGAGCCCCAATACAACCAGCAGTAAATGAGCTTTTCGCATGGGAATTATGGCACATCCCACGTACATGGGGAATGCACATGTGCCCCCATCCCTCCCGCTGGAGTCCCGTTATTGTAGTCCAGGAAACAGCCAAATATTTGGCCCGTCGAACCCGTTACCAAGACCCTCAGAAACACCCACCCGCAGCTGCCCGCCTTGTGACCATCTCGGAAGGAGCTCGCCCGTGGCCAAGTCCCCATCAGCGCTCCCAACTGTTTACATAACGCGGATCGTCCCTTCCCCAAGGGTGCCCCAAGTACGGGAGGGAAAACAGGGGGAGAGTTGGAGCGGACTCGCTGACCCACCGCCGAGGGGAGGACCGGCGGACAGCCCCGGCCGGCGACCTTGGCCCGGAGGCGGCGGGGCAAACCCCTCCGGCTCGGCTGGCCGCCAACAGCCCCCGCGGAGCCGGGAGGGCGGAGAGGTCTCTGCCCCATACCGCGGCCGGGTACCGCTCCGCCGGGCCGGCCTCGGCACCGGGCTGCATCCCCCATGCCGACCCAGCGCCCGCAGCCCAGAGGCGGCCTGGGGAAGGGGGCTGTCCCGGCGGCCGGAGCGAAGTGAAACGGGACGAGCTCGCCTCCTCCCCGCCTCAGCCTGCAAAACCCCGCCCGACCCCCAGCCCTACCTGGCTCCGGTGGCGGCGGGGCGGGCTAGCGGCGGCTCGGCAGCCCCATGCTGGCGGCGCAGCGCTGCCCGGTCCCGTTAGGATGGAGGCTGCGCCGAGCTCCTCCCGCCTGCCGCCGCCTCAGCTGCACATCCACATGGTTACTGCGCTCAGAGCTCGCCGCCGCGCCTTATATAAATTCGAGGGGGTTCTGGGTAACCGAGTCCTGCCGCCTACACGGCGCCGCCGCGCAGCGCCCCGTGGGACTACAACTCCCGGCGTACCTCGCGCCGGACGGCGGGTGGGACAGGACAGGAGGGGATGGGGCGAGCTGAGCTGTGGCGAGTTGTCCGCTGTGGTAAGACGCTTCTTGTGGTGTTGCCTCCAGCTCTAGGGACACCAACAGAAGGACACGGACCTGTTGGAGAGGATCCAGAGGAGGCCACGGAGATGCTGGGAGGGCTGGAGCCCCTCTGCTGTGAGGACAGGCTGAGAGAGTTGGGGGGGTTCAGCCTTTAGAAGGCTCCAGGGAGGCCTTCCAGCCCCTCAGGGGGCTCCAGGAAAGTTGCGGAGGGGACTCTTGATGAGGGAGGGGAGCCATACAATGAGGGGGAAGGGTTTTAAAGTCAAAGAGGGGAGACTGAGATGAGATCTGGGAAAGTTGTTCTTTGGTGTGAGGGTGGTGAGAGCCTGGCCCAGGTTGCCCAGAGAAGCTGTGGCTGCCCCATCCCTGGAGGGGTTCAAGGCCAGGTTGGAGGGGGCTTGGAGCAGCCTGGTCTGGTGGGAGGTGTGGGACTGGATGATCTTTAAGGTCTCTTCCAACATAAACCATTCCATGATTCTGTGACCCTCGGGGCAGGGCCAGCACTGCGGCCTCCCTGGGCCCAGGCGCTGCTGTGGGTGCTCTTTCAGGTCCTGCCAGGCCTGTGTGTTCTAGATTGCCCATAATTTTAGGGATCAAAACTGTTATTTCACCTGAGGGGCTTCAGACAGCCCTGGCACCAGTTGGGCAGTGTAAGGTGGGTGGGACTATCCTGAGTATCAGGATACCCCGGCACAGATTTACCAGCCACATAAACCACAAGAAAATCAAGCCAGGACAAAGAAATCCTTTGTAAATGCAAGTTTTTGCGTGGTTTGAGATGTACAAAATAGCGGAGACATCACACTTAAACCCTTGTGCAATCCACAAAGGATTGCAATAAGTTATTTACACATACTGCTTCTACCTCGGGGGTGATCCTGTTACTGGAAGGTGAGAGCCTTTCCATGAGAACAGTCAGCTTAACAAGTGTGGTAATGTGGGGTAAAACAGCTATTTTGTGAGAGAGCATTTTAAAACGTGGAAAGCAGTGATTTTCACTTGGTTTCCTCTTCAATAAGGCCGTCTGGATGCTGCTAACATTAAAGGCTGTTACTGACAATGGAACTCAAGCCAGAATGACCAGCAGAGATTAAAAAAAAATACTATTATTTATTACATTATGCAACTGTATAATGTAATTATACAGTTATATTATTATACTCAAAATATCAGCCAAGGTATATTTGTGAAAGATAATGCTGTAATTTTTATGCCCTCTGTAGGGTACACGTGGCGGTGTTTGGCAGCACAAAGTGCCTCACAGAAGTGGATGCGGTTGTTTGCGCTGCAGAACTGCTGTATCACTTTAATTGGCATAACAAGGTGAAGAAAACACTTCCCTCCTCTCCCTGCTGCCCTCGACAGCAGGTAGGAACCTGTGTGTCACCACTCACTGCTTGTTTCCTTCTCGACAGCAGCCGATGGCTGCCGGAGGAAGGGAACATGTCCAGATCAGCCAGTGGTCCAGTTCAGCACAACCTACCCCTATTCTGGTTATTCGTTAAAATAATGACACCAGAGGAGCTGTAATTATGGCTGTCACATGCAGAAGTTGAAGTCCATGACTTAGGAACTTAAGGGAAGGTCAGTGAATAGGGTTCTACGATTTTCATAAATGGCTGCAATACTGCAAGCCATTACTCATCAGAAATTTGGCAGAGTAATGGTGCCTAATATAATTAGGTAATCCTAATGAATTCTCGTGTAATCAAATCTAATCTCTGGATGAGTTCAGTAGGCTGAGGGCAGTGAATGGCTAGAACGACTGGTGCTCTTAGGCAGTGACATAAGGACTGTCACTCCAGCCAGTGGCCAAGAGCTTTGCCCACTGAACACCCTTAGCGGTTATACTCGCAGTATGCCTTGAAATATCTTCCTTACTGAGTGCTAAATGAGAGCAGCAGAGTGTTAGAAATTCCAGGTAATGTAAGCCATAGTTTTGGGGGATTTCCCTGAGACAAAGGATGGACAACCCCAGCCACACTCAGCCTGCCAGTATGAAGTTCTGTGGATGCAGAATGCATAGGAGACAGCAGAGGAGATCTGGGGACACTCTGCTCTATCCCAGCCTGCAAATCCTCAGTTCTTTGTCTAAAGAGTTGCAGACGTCTCTCCATTCTTCTCCTTTAGCAGCCATGTCCTTTGTCACCTGCTGGTTCTGCAGCCTTCCAGTCCTTTGATCTTGCAGCCTCTCCAGAAGGTAGAATATTAAAGACTACATTTTCTCCCATGGACCACATTTGCCTCTGGGTCTTGGTCAGTTCTTCAAAGGCTCCAACAGTGGAGGTTGTGCTACTGAAGGCCCTTCAGCCAGAAGTACCCATCAGGTACTGCAAAGAACTTGCTAGATTTGAAGGGCTACTGGCAAAGACAAGACCATCAGGAAAATTTCCAACAGTGGAAAATGGTTCCATTTCTCTTTGGGAACTTGCTTTAGGATGCTGCTGTGGGAACGGTGGTTTCACAAGGGTCCTATAACTTTACAGCTTTAAGAAGAGTTGAAAAGGTAGAGCAGTTTGTGAATGAAAAATTTCACACTCAGAAGTACCACAGAGTTATTCTCTTAAAGCAACTGTTTCATTGATAACATGAACTGTAGCAGGTAGCCCCTGAGATGGGGAATGGAGTCCTGTGGTAAACAGAGGGTTGGGCATAGACACAAACAGGGTCTAAGGAATCAGAACTGTTTAAGAATTCAGAGAGGAACTGGTGAAAAAAAATACTACTTGGTAGATACTACTTCACTCCTTGGAGTGTTATAATACAGATGTTTAGCCCAATCACGTGTGATTTCAGCCACAGGAAAACACCTTGCAAGAGAGATTATTTATTTTTCCTGTTGGAGAAGTCTGTTCTTTTTCTCCTTCCTGAACCTTAGTCTGGTCCATCACTACCTTATTTGTAACAATTACGGGAATTCCACATTGAGGAAAGATGTTAAGATGAAGTTTGAAGGATTTCCTTTGCCAAGAATAAGAACAATCTGACCCTGTTTTATGCTGCCGAATTTGCATTTAACTGTTGACTTCTTTGGCCTATTTTGGACAGCAAGCACTCCCAGCCTGCTGGGTGGGTTGGTGTGGGGTTTTTTTTTGTCTCTGCTGTTGGTTCAGTTGCACAAGCAGCAGCTCTGGAATAAAATGAGAAGAGAAGGTATTCCAGGCAGCCACCAGGACTCTCAAGGATCAAATTGTCTAACCCTGCTTGTGGCTGGTCTTCGTGATGAGGCAGATGATGACCCCAGCTCTGCAGCACCAGGGGATGAAAAGCACCACTTAGCAGTAAGGACAAACACAACACCTCAGCTTCCCAGCTGGGAGTTGGAAAGTCTCTTGTGTCTTATCATATTTTCATAACGGTGAAACCAGTGCCTTAATCCTGAAGCGTGGTGCACTTGGTGTGAGGAAAGAGAGTAATTAAACCCTGCGTGGAAGAGATTAGCTGCCTGTGAACAAATGATTCACGAGCACAAACGCAATCAATAAACTACACCAGCAAAAGTTCTCCAAAAGTCCTCAGGGTTACAAACTGGAACTTGCATGTTGCTCAGAAGCAAACTGTAATTGTAATTATTCATCTAGTCTCCTGAGAGAATAATGAATAAAAAACCTTCCTGATGGGAGTACACAGATGATGCAGAAAAGAATTCTAGGAAGAGCAATGACAACACGTGGGTAAGACAGACAAGAGAACTGTCCCAGCACATTGGAAATGAGCTGATTTCCTTGAATTCCATCATGACACAGACAGAATCCTAGGGCTTTAAGAAGGGGAAGTTTTCTTGGCAGACTGCTTTCAGTTCTAGAAGAGAGTAGAATTTGGATACCTAGATTTTGCTGTTATTTCAGGAAATTGCGTGGAAAACGTGGAAGGAAAAATAAGTTTTGTATTTACTTTGCATTTTCACATTCTATGATGATCACTGTTTCAACATAAAAGGAATGTTTACATTTGCTGACCCTGAAGCAGGAAAGGGTTGATTTTATAATTAAATTTGTATTCACTTGTTTTCCTGCACTCTGCTGCTTTTCTGAGTACGTCACAGGGCAGAAGGGACTAATGATGGGTAATTGAAACACAGGCTTGTGACGACTCCCAGCACTGCCTTTTTACACACAGTACCATTTCCTACAGCAAGTACAGTTGAATAGTGTTCCTTTCCAGTACCAATCCAAACCAAACCCAACTCTCTGTCGCTGTGGCTGCGCTGCTTTTTTTTTTCTGCACAGTCCTAACCTGTACAGGGAAAAATGACAGTCAATGTTTTGAATTCATGGCCCACAGAACGAGTAGAGATTTCTTTCAGCGTAGTGGAGGATCCAGGAGATCCATTCTGCTGGCAGGCCTGAGCAGAAGCTCCCATGCAAAGTGAATGTTTATGTGACAGCACCAAAATCTTCAACAGCTACAGTGAACCACCGGGAAAAGGAAGGAAGACGAGGGCATTACCAGCTCCCTGATGCAGCAGGTATTGGTAGCTCTGGACGGAGATGCTGATCCCCATCTGTGCAGTTCCTACATGGGAATACAAAGGCAGAGCACCCTTTCTGCCTGTGAACGAAGGAGCGGGGTTTGTGTCACAGAAGGTGGCACCTCTTGCTTTCTAAGCTCCTTAGCTGGGGGGGACAGAAAGTGGGAAGAGCCTCTGCTTTGATGGCAGAGTCCCAGCCAAGCTGGCACAGAGCGGGGCTGTAATTTGCTTCTTGCTGCTCACAGCAAATTGCTGCCTCTCCCAAGAGCCAAGCGGGAGGCCGTTGTGCCTCTGCAAAGCGCGTTTCCACTCCCGACCTGCTCGGCTGGCACAGGAGTGTGCTGCCATTCACCTGCCCTGTGACAAACTGCCTCTCCGCCACCTGCATGGAAAACTCCTGCAAAAATCCCCAAAACTGCAGTAGTAGGATTTGATGGTCACATGGGAAGAAAAGCAGGTTTCTCCTTTTCTTCTTGTGGTGACGTTTATCTCCCATCCAGGGTGATGTTTTTGCCATAAAGACTGCCCACGTCATACTTGGTAAAACCCATTTTTTAAGCATGAAAAATCCAAATCCCAGGATAAACACATGCAACCAGAAGTACCCAAGGAATTTATCATTTCTTTATGTTTTTTCCTAAGTCCTTATTCTGAGATGACACAGAGTTGCATCACCCCCATTAGCAGAGGAGATGAGGGCTCTCTCAGGAGGAAGGGTCGGACGCTACATGCTGCTGTGGAGCATAAAGGGGTGAGCCCTCATTTTTGCCCTTGGACCTGTCCCTCACCTGAGTCCCTGCCATTAGTGCTTTCTGCGTGCTGCTGGCCGACAGCTGAAAGAAATCTTTGCTCATTCTGTGGGATATTAACTCCGCTGTCCGGAGGAGAGCTACCAAGGTGGTGAGAGGTCTGGAGAACTAGTCATATGAGGAGAGGCTGAGGGAACTGAGCTGATTTAGTTTGGAGGAGGCTGAGGGGAGACCTCCTTGTCCTCTACAACTCCCTGAAAGGAGGTTTCTAGTAAAGTGGGTGTTGGCGTCTTCTCCCAAGGGAATAACGACAGGAGCAGAGGAAATGGTCTGAAGTTGGGGCAGGGGAGGGTTAGACTGGATATCAGGAAGAATTGCTTTACTGACAGAGTGGTCAGACACTGGAACAGCCTGCCCAGGGAGGTGGTGGAGTCACCATCCCTGGAGGGATTTCAGAAACATGTAGATGTGGCACTTGAGGGCACGCTCTGGTGGCCGAGATGTAGGGGTTTGTGTGTGTGTCTGGTTGGACTCAATGGTCTCAGAGGTCCTTTCCAACCGTGATGATTCTGTGAAAATATTTAATGTAACTTTTTTCCCTATATAGATGGGGACTGTGCAGCCAACAGCTGCAGTTTAGCACAGCAATTTGGTGCAGAAGAGAAAGCAAGAAAGTGTTTAAACCCCCCAGGAGTGCGATGTGCTCAGCTGGAGACCGAGGCCCGAAGGAACTCTTGTGCCAGGGACCAGCCCTGATGGCAGAAGGTCACACAGGGGCCAGGTCCACCCTCCTGCCAAGCGGGAACTTCCCCGTACTCCGGATGTTGCTAAATGACACATCCGTCCCCTTCAATGACCCCTCCTTGCAGGTTTTGGTGTCTGGAAGTGGAAATACTTGTCGGCAGCCTCTGCATTTCCCCATTTACTGCCCGTGCAGGTGAGGGGAGCAGTGAGCGACCCACTGTGCCGAGAGATTAAATGGATGGATAATTAAGAAATTATTCTCGGGAGACACAGACCTGTCTGCATTCATTCCACAAACACATTTTCCTCAGAAATGTTGACTGCAGCGAGCGCCGGACACACACCTGGGACAAAGCCGGCTTCCCTAGGCCTTAATGGCTGCCCCGGAGGAACTAGGCCGCTGGGGACGGCGTCTCCGCGGAAACGCCGCGCTGCGCGCTTTAGTTCAGGCTGCTTTTGCTCCGCGCTCCGTTATTTTTCGGCAACGGAAAAAGCGCACTCCGCGTCCTCCTCGGGAACGGCTGCGAAAGGCGCGGCCCCTTTAAGGCGCGGCCCCTTTAAGGGGCGGCGCGTCACCTGACCGCCGGCGGCACGTGGTGCTTCCGCCAACATGGCTGCGCCCGCAGCAGACGGTGCTCAGCTGCCTCGTCGTTTCTTCCTTCTCCTGCTTATGGGGCTGTCGGCGGCCGCCGGCGCCGCGGGGGAGGAGGCTCCCGGTGGAGACTGCGGCTGTAGCGCCAGCCGGAGCGGCGGGGACGGGCGGGAGGCGGCGGCGCGGCGGTACTCGGCAGCGGCAGCAACAGCAACAGCAGCAGGAGCGGGCGGCGGGCACAGGCCGGTGAGCAGCGGTTGTTTCCGACCCTCTGGGGTGAGGGGCCGAGCGACTGGTAGCGGGGCCTCCTGCGGTGCTCGGGGGTGGCCGGTGCGTGTAGGGACTCGAATTCAAGCCGTTTCGCAGCCCTCTGGGGT
>VXBJ01003717.1:243520-254230 GCA_013400055.1 Nycticryphes semicollaris
GCGCTTTAGTTCAGGCTGCTTTTGCTCCGCGCTCCGTTATTTTTCGGCAACGGAAAAAGCGCACTCCGCGTCCTCCTCGGGAACGGCTGCGAAAGGCGCGGCCCCTTTAAGGCGCGGCCCCTTTAAGGGGCGGCGCGTCACCTGACCGCCGGCGGCACGTGGTGCTTCCGCCAACATGGCTGCGCCCGCAGCAGACGGTGCTCAGCTGCCTCGTCGTTTCTTCCTTCTCCTGCTTATGGGGCTGTCGGCGGCCGCCGGCGCCGCGGGGGAGGAGGCTCCCGGTGGAGACTGCGGCTGTAGCGCCAGCCGGAGCGGCGGGGACGGGCGGGAGGCGGCGGCGCGGCGGTACTCGGCAGCGGCAGCAACAGCAACAGCAGCAGGAGCGGGCGGCGGGCACAGGCCGGTGAGCAGCGGTTGTTTCCGACCCTCTGGGGTGAGGGGCCGAGCGACTGGTAGCGGGGCCTCCTGCGGTGCTCGGGGGTGGCCGGTGCGCGTAGGGACTCGAATTCAAGCCGTTTCGCAGCCCTCTGGGGTGGAACTCGTGAGAGCCTCGGCTCCGGTGCGAGTGCTGCGGTGGGTCCCCATTTGCTTTTCTCATGTAGAGACACACACTCACGTCTCCTGGGACGTTTGGGTGCTTCTGACGATGGACAGAGGCCTGGGCCTGTTCCCTGGTGGCTTTCCCTGCGTCCCCTCATGTGTCCACCTCACCTACTCCTCCTTGTGCAAAGCTGAGATGAGACGAGCTGATTTGAGGTGCTTTTCTTGACTGGCTGTTTTGGCAAGCCTCCCCACACCTTTACCTGGCTAGCACTGGGAATATGTGTGCTGGAGTGGGGCTGTCCACCCCGGGGAGGTGGTAGTGTAGTCCCTGACATGGGGAATATCAATGCTGCTGTGATTCTGGTTTCCCCCCTGGCATCTCTTAGATCTGTGTTGGTATTGATGGAATTGAAATACTGACAAGTGACGTGTCGGGTCTCTTGTGTCTGTTTTAGCAAAGCCATCATTTAGATATCTGTATCTAGGTAACCTTCCAGGTTCTCTTTGTGTCTCTTGAGTTGTTTATTCCCTTCTATTTCTGTTGTTCTTCTGAAAGATGCGCAGAGCTGAGTGTGCCTTCCTGATGAAGGCAGTGGTTACAGCCAGTGGATGTGCTGTGATGGTGCCTGCTGCGGTACTGGGACTCTCTATGGTTGCAGACCAAATGCCCCGCTGGCTGCAATATCTTCAGTTATCAGAAATGAGATTGCTGTTTCATTTCCTAGCAACCTTTGGCAGCCAGAATCATACCACAGCAGACTTACATCTTGTTCTTGTGCGAGATGGCTCACAAGTAGAGAGACAGCCCCTCACGTTTTAACTAATTGCCACTTGGTATTGTAATGCTGGGACACTCTGTCAGCTTGGGGACAGCCTGTGTCCTACCAGCAGCACTGAGCAGGTAAAGGGAAGGATACCCAATAGTAATTATGGCTTCACTGTTGCTGGCTGCACTTAAGAAATTTGAGTTTATTTATAGAGTTTGAATTAAATAATCTATAATGCACTTGGGGACCATGTCACTGATCTACGTTTCATGTAATAAATTTGAGCATTTTCATGGTAGGGTGAAAAAATCTTATGCAAGGCAACTGGCAACTTCAGCAAATAATGAAAACTAATTGCTGCTGGGTTTTATGCCCTGTTCATAACATAACTTGTTTATGCTTAGCTAGAAAACATTTTTATCAAAAGGGAAGTGAGTGGAAAAATTGGCTTCTACCGCAGCCACAGCTGAGATTAATTATTTCCACTACATCTCTAGAAATGGTGAGCTAATACTTCAGTGAGTCTGTTCTATGGTACCATAATGCTTTCAATGTAACTATAATTACTTGTTGAAGTTGAGCTTCAAGGACAATGAACTGCATGTGCCAGCAAAGTAACATTGTGAAGATACAGGCAATTATTGTTGCACACTCTACATAAGGCAGTAAATGGTGTATCTGTCAGCCTCTGCTGTTGGATTTGGAGCCTGGAGCATCTCTCTGATGAGGAAGGGTGCCCAGTGGTAATTACAGCTTGACTGTTGCTGGCTGCACTTAAGAAATTTGAGTTTATTTATAGAGTTTGAATTAAAGAATCTATAATGCACTAAGGGACCATGTCACTGATCTACATTTCATGTAATACATTTGAGCATTTTCACGGTAGGGTGAAAAAATCTTATCTTATGCAAGGCAACTGGCAACTTCAGCTCTGAGGAGGGACTTGGGTCTGTTTATTCTGGAGAAGAGAAGGCTGAGGGGGGATTTGATCAACACCTAGAAATACTTCAAGGGGGGGTGTCAGGAGGATGGGGCCAGGCTTTTTTTCAGTGGTGCCCAGTGACAGGACAAGAGGGAACAGGCACAAAGTTGAAGATAAAAAGTTCTATCTCAACACAAGGAGGAACTTCTTCCCTGTGAGGGTGTCAGAGCCCTGGCAGAGGCTGCCCATAGAGGTGGTGGAGTCTCCATCTCTGGAGACATTCAAACCCCACCTGGACACGTTCCTGTGGGACCTGCTCTGGGTGACCCTGCTCTGGCAGGGGCTTGGAGGAGATGATCTCCAGAGGTCCCTTCCAACCCCAGAGCATTCTGTGATTTCTCCACAGTTCAACTTTGATATTTATCAGAGATTAGTTTCACTGTGTTAGCCACTTGTATTTTAAAACTGGATGTTAAAGCTGCTGAATTAACTATTGAACTATGGTTTCACTTCCATGCAGAAAGTCTGTTCTTTGCTTAGTGCTGTGTTCTACCATCCCCAGCTGAAGAGCGCTGTCAGACCGCTGAGCTTTGCAGCCTCTGATGTGGTGTTATCATGAAGCTGGCTGTCCAAGGAAGGTCCTGTTTCCAAACAGGAGGTGGGGCTGTGAAACGAGTCTCAGTGGGGAATCAATATTTGGTCTTGGTGTTGGACACCACATTGGTGGATGTGCTAGAAGTTGAGGCTCTTGCCATGTGAGAGGGCTGTGAGAGGAGCAGGTTCACAAGAAAGCCTTTGGACATTCCCAGCTGAACACACCCTGGCAACTATCGAGGTTTTTCAGGGTCTGGAGAGGAATGCCTGGCTGTAAAGCAAGAGTTAATTTTTCATGTGCTTTTAGACAGCAGCTCACAAGTGAACTCTGAATCTTGCTTGGAAGACTGCTTCAAGGAGTTGTTTTAGCTACAGTGGGTTGGAAAGAGATTGGAAGGAAGGAAGTGGTGCAATTTTGTACCACGTTGTCATTCCCTAAGTCCTAAAAAATGTAAGCAAATTTATCCTGAAGCCCTTTTATGGATTCAGTTAAAGGCGATCTGTAAGTGCTCAGATTCTTTTTTTTAGTGGAGGAAAAAGTTATGAGGGTGCAGCTTGCTTCAAATGTGGTTAGTTCAAAGGAAAAAGTATTTGTGGCACTTCTTATAGACCTTTGGCAAGTTGTGTGAATTTTAAGTGTCACTGGGAGAGATCCAAGCGAAAAAAGAGATCTATAGAAGAAACAATGAAATTGGATATGTGTGGTTATATCAAATAGTCCAAGTTCTCTGAAGAGCAGGGAGAGGTGCTGGGTAGCTGATGTGAGCTTATTTACTGGTCATGTGGTACGTTATAATTAGATAAATAAAAAATGAACTCCAGAAGCTGGAAGGTAACTAATCATTCTTTTTGTGTTTTCTGGCTTGTGAGTCACTGTGGGCATCTAGATAAACTCTTCTGGGGAAAACATCCAACTTCATGAAGAGAATCTTGTGAAGTAAGGAGGAAAAAAAAAAGCCAAACCCAAATTCCAGCTGCAGAAGAATCCAAGTCCTATAATCTACACGGCTCTGTGTACGAAGCCCAAAGTTCATGTTGGGTTCTGTGAACCTGCCTCTTCATCTAAATAATGTTACATGTTTTACAACCCTCTCTCTGCATTTTGCCTACATTTAATATACACGTTGCATATTGTGTTATTCCACTGGGTGTATATGGAGTTTTGTTTGAATCCTTGTACATCTAAAACCCAGGCTTCATTTTCTGTCAGAACTTCTGGAGTAGTGTTAGGAATGTAATGCTCTGGAAACTTCTCTCTTGGTGAATATTTCTGTTGTGAGACTTGAATTTCCTGTGAACCAAATATCAGGATCTTGAAAAACACAATACATAATAGTTCTCTTAGACCTGGCTCTGCTCCCTTTTAGGTTCTGTCACTGGTCTGCCAGCTGGAATTCCTTGTTAGTGTGTGGTCACAGCTCGCTGTCAGGCTGTGCTCAGCTGTAGTGTGACATGCCAGATCACTTGTCACAGGGGATGTCAGTGCTGGCTGACATTTTAGGCACTCACCCACTCACAAGCCTCTGACCGTTGCCAGAGGAGGAACGAGGTGGCTGAATTCAGTGTGAGTTAGGGGTGAAGGTAGCTCAGGAATACTGAAAAGAAAAGAAAGGGAGGTTTTTCCCCCAGATTCTTCCACCTGTTGATAATCAGTTGGGTAACATCCTGGCAAGCTAGCTCTTGGGTAGCCAGCCCTTGAGCCATCTCCTGCCCATTGGGAAGTTTTTATGCAGCTTGTGTTGTCATTCTCCATTCCAGCACAAGCTTCTGAGCAGGGATCTTGGATGCTCATGGTTTCTGGGTGAGGAGTGTATTGCTCACTCTGCTCTTTAGAGGGCTCCCAGGAAACATCTGATGAAGCATGAGACCTCTGTGGCTTCCATCTTCCTGAAAAGAGCCCACTAAAGCTGAAGGAAAATTGGTTTTGTTTCTCTGGAAACTGACTGATGCCTTAAAGGGAAAACATTACATTGAAACAGTTAAAGTGTTATTCCCTCGCTCGCCCTTTACTTCTGAAGCTTGAGGTTCTTGCTTGAGGCCAGTCTTCCAGGGGACTTGTATGTTTGTCTTGTCCCTGGCAGATGGAGCTGCAGGTGCTGTGCCTACCTGCCAGTGAGCTGCCTGCTTGGTAATAAAACACTGCATGTGCCTGTTATTAAATGAAAACCCATGTGTAGTTACTGTGCAAACAAGCATAAGGTTGTGCACAAAAGAGCACTCTATAGTTTCATAACCTCCAGATTCTTCAGTGATGCCTCAAGCCTTCCTAGGAATAGAGTGAAATGCCAAAATTCCTCACTTAACCCAGACTCCTTTCCACTCATTTTTATTTCATGGCTGTTTCTTGCCTCTTAGGTACAGTAGGGGAATGTGTTTCTCCTCATTAGAACACAGGTATTGCCTTGAGTAAAAGTTCTGCGTTTCCCAGGCCTCGTGTAGAAAGAACTGTAAGTGGGGCTGTTGTTCTCAACTTAAGTTGTTCTTCCTGTTTCTTCCAAACAGGTGGTGATCAGGATGCCACTGTTACCATTTCTGTGTGTGCTGGTTTTGTTGGCGAAATGCTGCTCGAAGCAAAAGCACCTCCAAAAATGTGGTTGTGGGAGGCGTAAGAGCGATCAGAGACTTTTCAGTCTTTCATTTTCATGATATTTCATGGTGGTTTCCTCTGCAGATGGTGGCTATTCCAGGAGGAGTGTTCACGATGGGCACTGATGAGCCTGAAATCCAGCAAGACGGAGAATGGCCGGCTAGAAGAGTCCACGTCGACAGTTTCTACATGGATCAGTTTGAGGTCAGCAATGAAGACTTTGAGAGATTTGTGAATTCTACTGGCTACGTTACTGAGGTAAGGAGGAAGGAGGGGGGGGGACAGGGGACAGTCTCCTGTCTAGCTTTTTGTGTTGGCAAAATACTTCTTAAAAACTTGGGCTACTTGAAACGAATTTAAGGACATCACAATACCTGGTTGGGATTTCTGGTGTAAGCAGTGGAGAGATGAAATTGTCTTGCCTTGCTGCCCAGGGGTCTGAAAGGGCATTTAAACGTATGCTGTTGCATTTTAGTATGTGTCTCAATATCTAAACTAATTATCTGCCCTGTGTTATGACAGGCAGCCTGGGTGAAGCTAACAGATGGCTGAAGGTGTCTGTGCAGGGTGTTTTGGTTTTTGTTTGTTTAGTTTGTGGTTGGGGTTTTTTTTTTTTTACCCTTGTGCCCTAGGACATCCTCGTACCAGCACAACTAGGTTGTTGCATTTTCTTTATTTTGGAGGAACAGGGGAGAAAGGATTCCAAACCCCGTGACAGCTGAGGACTCTGCAGGCTAGTTCAGTGCAGCTACTTGCTAATGAGCTGAGCGATAAAGCCCTGCTGTCTGCAGAAGATACAGAGTAGCAAGTATAAGAATAGTTTTGTGTGTGTTATTGGGAATAATGGGCTAAGAAAGAATATGTTAAGGTTCTTCCAAGAGAGAAGCTCCCTGTGCCTGAGGCACTGATCTTTCCTGACAGTTGACTGTTCCTACGCAACTTGTATAAAGCCCTGACAGGCCTTTTAGGCGAATAAAAGCTTTGGTAATGATCAGGTCCCCAAGGAGGCACTTTGCTGAATTCACTCGAGAAACTGGTTCTCATTTGTAAGACAGGATCCTTCTAGGTAGATGAAGGGCTCCTTTTATCTAGTGCACTATTTCTGTATTTAAGTTCTTACCTCGATAATTATGAAAAAAGGTTGCTTAACAATTTTGCGCTTGAACAGGGCTTACTTGTTGCAGAGGGCTCCTGGAAGGAGCGGGTGTGCTGTGGTATTTGACTGTAGCATCAGGTGGAGTCTGTTTCAGCCAGGCTTCATGGCTCAGTTGGGTGCTCCACTTACCCTTTCTCCCTCACAAGGGGGCCCCTCTTATACTGGATTTGGAAAAATAAACTCAAGAGTTAGAGTAAACAGCACTGATTGTGCAGGGCTTTTTTTGGGGATGCAGCTGAGCTAGTTTTTGTGTATTTTAATAATGTCCCTGTTACTTACTGCAGGTAAACAGCCAACAGACTGCTTGGTTTTCTTTTGTTAAGGACTAGATTGAACTCCAGTGGCAACTGAAACCTGCAAGTAAATGGAAAGCTGCAGGAAAAAGCCTCAAAATGTACAGCTATCTTACTGAACCAAAAGTATTTTTTTTAAACAAAATAGTAGTCCTTAATGGAGGGTGTCAGACTGAAACGTGGGTCCTTCAGGTGACAGACCTGTTTGCCTCTATCTGGGTCTTTCAGACTGGCCAGGAGAAAAAAAAACCATAGATTTGGGGTTTTTTCTCCTCTTTTCTTTCTGCAAGTGAATGTATGAAGGTTACGGTTTTATGCTAAAACTTGCAGTCAGGGAGGTGAATGGGACCCTGCTTTCTAACTGCACTTCTTGAAGAGTTGTGAGCATGCAGAAGCAGCTCATGGTGATGGTTCTCAGTCTTTGAATGCCTATAATAAAGTGAGGAAATTGAGAAGGGCAAACGTGTTGAGTTCTGATAGCTTGTTTTGACTTCCCCAGTATATCTGTTTGCTCAATTTACCAAGGGAAAAAAGCCCTGTGTTGGTACTGTGTACTGTGATTCATCAAAAGGATTTATACTTTTTGTTTTCATCTATAATGTTAGATAGAATGTTTGGGTTACTTTAAACTTTTCTGTATTTGTTGTAACAGCACTTTAAAACTTGGTGCTAGTGATGATGAAGGAGCAGGAAGTGACAAGGCTGAAATCTTTTAATGTGATTCCCAAAGGAAAAATAACAGAAATGAAATATGCCCTTGAATGTTAGATTATTGTCTGTACCACTTTAAAGCAGCTGGGAACAACTGGAACTGCGTTTTTAATTAATAGAAGTAAAAACATTTGCAGAAGCTCTGTGAGCTGCTGTCTGTCCAGTGGCTGTTGGAGAACAACAACATCCAGAGATAAAATGCCTTCTCATCTGTTTCAAAATAGCATCCTTGAGAGAGAACTTAAAATTACTATTAGCATTTCCTTATTCTTGATTAGACAAAGCTGTAAATGTGAGTGGCTTTTTAAGAAAAACATTCCTTTAATAATACTGCTGTATTTTTTGTTCTTTCTACAGGCAGAGAAATTTGGGGATTCCTTTGTGTTTGAGGGAATGCTGAGTGAAGAAGTGAAGGCTGACATCCACCAGGCAGTGAGTAATGCAGCACAGTAAAACTTCCTCGGGGAAGCAGTTATGGTAGCAATATCTAAATTGTGTATGATTTAAGAAAATGAGGATAATCTCTGTATCTGATATGATCACAGTGCTTGCATGGATGCTTTTCCTAGGCTAACCAGAGGCAAATATTCCCAAAGAAGTGTCAGCTCTGTGGCAGACCTCAGTCTATGAGCTCCTTATTACGTTGTGAATGTTTTACTGGGCTTCCTGCCTCTCTGCAGAAGATCCTGTATGCCTTGCTGGTTTTCCAGTTCCCTTAGTCCTGCAGGGGCAATATAGTGCTCCTGGTAGGTGCATGGCTCGTTAAGCTGAAGCTGGTCCAGTTTTCCTGGTGACTAGAAGTGAATATTGGTTTTAAAAAGAACCAAAAGTTTGGTAGCAAAGTTTCCTTGCCCTCCCTCTTCCTCTTTTTCTGGTGGGAATGTGTGGATGAGCCTTTCTTAGGCTTCATTTACCACATCCTTAGCTTTTACAGGTTAATCTTTACCACTCCCAATAGCAAGCAGATAGCAAGTCTTGTCATCTCCTGGATGAATTCACCTGCTTTGAGCAGTAGTTTGGACAGGATGACCACCTGAGGCCCCTTCCCATGAGAATTATCCTCAGGTCTGATGAATACTCTGAATTTCCAGATCTCTTGTCCCATGCCTTTTAAAAAGAGCCTTAGAAGTGAAGAATTTGGATGTGCAGCAATTTTGGGGGGGTGTTTGGTTTCAAGCTGCATATACTCTGGATGGGAATTTCTTTGCTTTTTTGGTTAATTTCCTGTTGGATCAGTGATGCCAACTTGGCTTGTTCTACAGCTCCTTGAATCAGCCCAGGGAAGCAGGGTGTACGTGGGGCAGGGATGAGGCAGCAGCAGGACTGCAATGGCATCTTTTGGCCATAGTTCAGTTAAATGTCAGTAAGTGGGAGGTGAAACTGCACCTATAGAGGAGCACAACTTTTTCTTGCCACCTTTTGATGTCAGGTAAGTAGAGAAAGAGGTGGGACAGCCTGAGATGAAATGATTTCTTTTAGTGAGTAGCAAGGTTTTACTTATGCACACCATTTGTTCCAAGCTGCAACTTCAGGAGTTTAGAGGATTATTATTTATTGTGGTGAACAGCTGAGAATAGCTGGGGCATTACTATTTAGTGATTTAATTTTCTCCAAAATAGTTTATCACACAGAGACTTTTTTTTGTCTGTGTGGTGCAATTACTTAGAGCAGGGAATATTTGTTGTTCTATATAAATGCTGCTTTGAGTTGAGGGGGGAAGCCTCTAGAATTGGATTTTTGTCTTTAAGGGGCAGACTGATGGATTCAAGAAGGCTGATGTGAATGTGCGCTGTGAATGACTGTCAAAAAAGGTGGGGTTTTGTTTCCTGTGGACAATTACAAGAATAGTTATTTATCTTTTAATTCAGGACAACCATTTGTGTACTGTGAGACATATGAAGGCTAAACTAGACTTCCCAGGTAGCAGCATAACTGATGTTGGAGGCAGAATAAATGCAAGATGGGCTCATCCCATCTTCCCAACAGTGGGTTTTAGAGAAGTGCTTTTTTCTGCACTAGTTCTGTGATGCAGAAATCCCTAAATTGGGTTCTGGGGTTTAAAACCAACAAACAAACCCTAAGAATGCTGGTGTGAGCTGAGTCTTGGCTATTTCTATAAACACACAGCGAGTGTTGGGAGCTGCTTTCCTGGGTGTGTCAGCCAAATTTCCAAGTGCTGGCTGTGACGCTGACAGAACCCTGATTATGTCAGAGAGCTGGAACCGAGCCCAAACTGGTCTTTTTTTCACTGCTTCTTCATGAAGGTTTTCTGTGTTTTTCTTAAAAGTAAACTTTAGGAGACTGTCCTTTTGCTGTGTTTTGCAGTATTTATTACTAGGCTGTTTTGCAGGGTGTTGTTGAAATAGATACAGGAGGGTTGTAGTAATTATATTGATGAAGTGATCTGGAGTATAGTGACTGCCTTTTAGTCTGGCACTTTTAACTTCTTGCTGATGCTGTGGACAAACTTATGTTCTAAAACTTGATAATATTGTGAGGAGGTGAAAAAGGAACTTTTCTCCCTCCTGTCTGCCTGCCTGCCCCCTCTCCAGCCACATGCCCTGAAATCCAACTTTTGGTGAGGAACCTCTGTAAGGAGAAGGTGTCAGAAGGCAGCTCAGTGGTACAGCTGGGAAGAGAACTCTTAATGTCTGGAAATACAGCTTGAAGTCACGTCACTATATGCTTCTGCCTCTCAAAACTGGGTCTTTTTGCTCCCGACTTCAAGGGTTCTGCAAAAGCAAATTCTTCGTAAGGATCTGCAAGCTTAAATGAAATCATAGAAAATAAAACCTAGCTTCTTGCTACCTTGCCCAAAAATGTTTAAATTCTGCTAGTTTCTGCTGGGGCAAAAAATGGTGAAAGGAATCGAATACTATTCAATTGCTTTTCAGGAGAAAAAGAGCACATCTTAAAACTTGGCTGCTGCAGTGTAACCATTCAAATGTAATCCCCAAAAGTGTAAATTGCTTGAAACTGGTTTGTATCAGCAGATTGTGATGATCAGCAACGGGGAAGATTGAGGACTTTTGTCAACTAATGCTTTAGCTTGTGGTATGGACCTTCTGGAATCGTAACTATAACACCACAGAAAGCAGGAATAAGGTACAAACATCAGTGTGTTACTGGTACTGAAA